>CAJDYZ010010171.1:16212-27048 GCA_903986555.1 Heterotrigona itama | reverse complement strand
AGCAGCAGCAGCAGCAGCAAGAGGATAGTTGTACGGCGAAGTTTGGAACGCGCGGCCTCGACCCGAGAGCCAGAGAGCCACTTCACGGCATTTAGCAGCCCTTGTTTACAAGGAAGCGGCGCGCATCGCATATATTTGCTCGGGTCACAGCATTCGTATTCCAGCCGGCTGTATGTCCGTCCGTTCGTACTCCGCCATGCAGAAGTGCAGTGTGCGAGTGTGCCTCTAGTGCCGATACGTGCTGGTATTTCGACGAGCCGACCGATTCCACCGGCCGGCCACGACAGCTATAACGTACCATCGTTCTTTCGGAATTGTCGATCGGCCTCGAATTTACATTCTTCTTTTTCGTGATTTCTTCTCATCGTTCGTTTACTTATTTATTTCCGTATATATCGCGATGTATTTTCACTTGAAAGTCACATTTGCTCGTCATTCATCAAGACAACAAACGATTGATTATATGTAATTTTGATAAATGTAAGATCACCCTCTCAGAGAGAGATATATATATATACCTCTTTATACAAAGTTACAAATACAAGCGTTACAATTCGTCTCAAGACGAAGACGTTTCTAAACTTCTAGAAAGTAGAGTATCGCTTTATCGACGAGCCAACGCGGACCGATAATTAAAAGTTAAACATCACGTTTCAGCGAAACTGGAGACTGTTTCTAGCTAAATCTCGACGTATCGAGTTAAGAGCCGCGCGTACGTTTAGCTAACAAGTAAAGATTAGCAGGCTCGATTTTCCCCGTGTTCGAAGGATCGGATATTATTTTTCCAGTAGAACGTTCCAGTGTTCCGTTACTTCATTTATTACGCGATACACGCCGGCACAATGAAAGTTAAACGCGGTTCTTGTCCTTAAATTGCCGCGTTATGTAAGTCGGAAGAAGAAAATTATTACCTCGTCTTGTTAAATTTGATCATTCAGGTTTCGATATCTTTACGATGTGAGGAAAGCTTTCCTTTTTAATAAAATAAATAAATAAATAAATATTATAAAATAAAATAATAAAAAAATAATAGATTTTCCATTTTAATAAAATGAATAATTAACATAATATAATTATTAAGTGTAATTTCGACGTACGAAATATTTTCAAATAAAATGATGGAACAGATTTCGAAATTTCTTCTTTCGTCCCTTTCATGGAGAAACGTGTAATAAATCAACTGAACAGTTCAATTAAACATGCTACGACAAATTTATGGTTGTAAATATCTCAACGTCTCGTTGTCTGATTATGCAATATTCGCTATTCATGTGATTTAGTTAGACAATGTTAAAGGTAAAAATTAGTTTTGGAACTAATGGCGAGTCGGGAAGTATTTCATATTACGCGGTATTAATTTTCGCTTTCGTAAAAATGCAAATTTAAAGCAATTGAAATTGAAATGTTTGTTGAATTACATCGCACTACAACATCGAGTCTGTTAAAAATTTTCGGTATACATTAATGCAGAATGATAGTGCGAAACCGTTGAAAGTAGTAGTTATAAGAGAACTAATTTCTATTCGAGATCTCATTTATTAAACTGACTCATTAAATTACAATCACGTACTCTTGCACGATTCTACTAATATTAGCCCTTCAAAAATCCCATTGTTTATTTATCAAGCAATTTAAAATCCCATATTCCACTGCAATTCTATTAGCGATATTAGCGAATTAGCTCCAAAAATCTTATTACTCATTTATTAACCCTATATTCTCAATAAGAATTAGTTTCACAAGTTATACGTGATGTACAATAACTCGTTACGTTGTTGTTACGTAGTTCAACTCAGTTCAGCGCATTTATTTTGTAGTTTACATTCTTCGCGATTGAAACTGAAAAAATCCAAAATTAAATAATTCAACTCTAAATCAACTTTCACGGTCTAATTCAATGATAACCAGTACAATATTAAATATATCACGTATGTGTAAATATTCTATACTGTATTGCCGAATCAAGTTAACAATTTAACTCATTACTCGTGAATCATATTGTTACCCAAACAGAGCCCTAACAAACAATTGATCAGTCAGGATAGAAAAGAACAAAAATCATGATAAGATTCAGTCGTGTCTCCCTTTAAATAAGTTGCAATTACTTGTAAAAATTGGGAAATGATACCCGGTTTTTGTACGTTCAATTACAATTGATAATAGACAAGATAAACAATTAATTCATTTCTAAACTTGTTTCGAAAGTATATTTATCATATAAATATCAATAATCTTATTACCATTCGAAAAAGTGAAGTACAGATTTATATGATAGTAGTATTAGTATTAGTTTAATAATACCAAATAATTAGTATTATTATATAATAGTATTCTTGCGAAGCATAATATGTATAAATTTAATATAATAACATATATATATATACAATACATAATTTATATAATTTATACATAATAAATACGTTATTTATACATATTATATATCTATTACATATTATTTAATTCTATAATATATATAAACTATATATATTTAATCTATACATACAATATCTCGCTATTATATAATATTATATAATAAGATGTAATATATATTTAATAATAATATATACAGTATTATATATATCTTGCTATCGGTCTCTTTCATTCCATCTATCAAATTGCAAGCTTCTCTCTCGATCCTCGATGAACCCCTTTCACAAATCCTGGCAGCTCGAATCTTGTCTACGAAACTATATGGCACAGTGTACACTCTACTCTGGAAAGTTCGTCTCTCTTGACAATCTCTTTCAGCACCGGGGCGGGAGATTACACCGGGGGCTGGTGGAGCTTTCGGGTGCTAAAGCTCATTAAATCAACTCGCTTGCTCTAATAAGGAACAACGTTTGTCAAAGGACGAAGGCTAATCTTCGAGTCGAGTCGAGTCGAAGGGACACGCGAGAGATGCATTCCATAAGCGTACACACACACACACACACACACACAGAGACACACAGAGCGCCAGACAGATAATTTATGGCCGCGTTTATGCGTCCGCCTCGTTCGCTTTCCCGATGTGCACTTTCTACGGTGTGCCGATCTACATCGCAACCAGTCTCGAGCCTGTTCTCTTTTCTCTTCTTCTCCCTTCCTTCTCTCCATTCTCACTTTCTTCTTCTTCTTCTTCTTGTTTCTCTTTCTCTTCTTCTCTCTGATTCTGCCGTGTTTCTCCCTGTTTCCGCGCGGCACTGGGCGCACGTTACGCAATTCCAAAGATATATGGTCGCTTCAGGAATATCTCCGGCCGGTCTCACGTGTGCCATTATTTACCGGGTGGCAATTTTGACTTTTATCTTTGTTCGACTGCAACAGAGAAATCTTCCCTGCCCCTTCGTCCCTCACGTTCGTAACTTTTCGCAAATTAAATCGCGAATGGGTAAAACTGGCGATGCACCTCGTTAAGTGGAAGCCCTTAACGTGCTTCGTTTGTGTTTCTCTCGTCTCTTTTTCGAATTTGCAGAGATGATCGACGATAATCGGTGAATTTTATTATTTAAAAGAGGCTGGCTCGGTTGTTAGAGACGGAGCAGAGTTTGTTGTTCTCGTTGAGGGTTTCACTCGCCGAAGTGAAAGTCGAGGCGTGAAGACTTCAACAGCTAACTAGTGGAACTCTCTTCTTTCTTGTTTAATTTGCTAATTTGGAAATTTTTATTCAACCACATAACGTCCCTCGTCTCTGTGGATCGGTGGTTTTTCGAAGCCGTAAGAGGATTTCACTTCACAAGTGGAAATGAAAACATTCCACACTGACGTTAGTTTCTTTCAAATTTTGCAGTTTGCAGATGGTAATCGTAAATTTCGTCCAAGTCCACGTGACCTTTCATTAAGATTGAAACTATATAGTCGAAAATGTTTTGTAATTTTTGAGAATGTCAGAAATACTTCTGAAGAGATAGGCTGTGTGTAAAAATGAAAATAGACTTCAGTCATAAAATGCTGAAATTCAGTAGAACAAAATCGTTAAAGTTGAAATTAGTATTCGAAATTATAATACATGATGAACGAAATTCTCTCGTACGTATATTTGGAATTTTTGATTAATTTCATTTTGAAATATCTGACTAACTTTATGTTCCAATTTAAACAGCATATTATCAAGATAATTGCAAATAAATTCTATTCATAAGTGAGTGAACAGCGTACATCGCTTGACCATTCTGATATAGAAAACTGATTGAAAAGAAACAGGATTCTCGTTGAACAATATATTCAGAAAATGTGTAACCTCGTATCTACTTGATGACAGGTTTAACAAAGGCTTTGATAAAATAAGCATAATAAGCCTTCCAGCGAGTGTTCGCGAGCATTTAATACCGCTCTTGTCACGTGCCAGATTTATTATAGTAATATATTTCGACAAGAATTATTTGCAGAAGAATAGACTGCAGGAGGGAACAATGTTCGCTTGTGCAACGTGAATTTAGATTTAGTAAGAAGATGCTGTTATATAATTCGACTAATAAATATGATGTATTTACACTTTTTTTACTGTATTCCGATTATATCCCGTGAAAAGTTAAAAATCAATAATATACAATGCTTGTATCGTGGACTCTTTTGAAAAAAATTTCCAACACCGTCGAAAATACCAACAGGAATATAAATATGTCCTGACCCTAGCTATCAACCTCTTCCAAAACGATCTCTCAACTTTCGTCCCCTTAGAAAAGGGACCAATAAAAAATATTAATAACATCAGACTTTCAACATCCTCTAAACGTGGAAATCAATAAACGTACAAATAATGCAGAATAAAATTTCTAATTCTAATCCGTGCTTGCAAGCAACACCTAAATGTAAATTCTTCTGGAGAGAAAAAAAAGAAATAATTAGAATCAATAAAGACATAAATAATATAAAAGTGTTATTTAATTAACTCGACGCGATTAAATTCTCCTGGAGAAGGCTCTTGAAATCCACCTTTGAACTCGGTAAATCAGCAAAAAAAGCATAAATAACACGGCCATCGAAAATTTCGTCTTCCAAACATGAAACTCTCAGTACATCCCAAGTATCATAGAATTTGCAAATCTAAAGGCTCTAAATACTGCGGATTAATTAACTTAAGAAACAACGGCTCGTGCGACAGTATGAGATCTGAAATAAAAGGGCGACGAATAAAGGGGCGGGGGGGGGGAGAGGGAGAGGGAGAATTTCAACGAGGGGACGATTTACCCGATGGACGATTACGGACTTTGGACGATGGTCACAGAGGGATATTATATGGGCAGTGAACAGGTGTTGTGCAACGAAAACGCGGAAATGCAATGTCGATAAACTCGCCTAAGCGAGAGAACCCCAGACGACCGGCGTCGCCAGACTCTCACTTGCCCTCCCCCTATCTTCTCTCTTGCCAGTTTCTCTGGCACGTTACAGAAATACACCGGGAAAATTATGTCACTAATGCGACTGGATATATCTCTAGACGTGGAAACGTCGTTTAGATGCGTCGCGGTGCTAGCTGGAAACATCCTCGCGCGTGATGCTTTTCCTCGTTGCGTCGTCGCAACGATGGGGGGTTAATTCGCCACGGATTATTTATTTTCGCGAAGAGAATCGCGGGGGTACGTTGGAATTGATATTAGAAAATTGCTTGGAACGTTCTGTCTTAAAATACTGAAACATAAAAAGGAATTAGAATTTTCTGCTTTAATGTGTTAGGATATGTATACACAAAGTAGAAGTGTTAAATTAGAATATATAAATCGAATTTTCTGTTTTTAAAGTAATGGAATATATATAAGTTAGAATGTTAAATCCGAATATTAATATTATTCAATTAAAATACTGTTTAGGTTCAAAAGATTAAAATAGTTAGAATTTGATTTATTATTTATTTTCGCGAAGAAAATCGCGAAAGAAAATTATTATATAATATATATATATATATATATATATATATAAATTAGAATGTTAAATTAGGATACTAATATCATTCAGTTAAATATAAAAATATAAAAATAAATATAAAAATACTGCAGGTTCAAAAGATTAAAATAGTTAGAATTGGAATCTTTATCTCGAAGAATAATATTAAATAGAGTGAGTTAGAGTGTTTTAAAATAGAAACTTTCAACGTTACGTTCAATACAATATTCGATAAAATATGAGGCTAAATTTTCTTAATTTCAGAATAGTACTATAAATTATATTTGAAAATAGAAAATCCCAATTTTGCAGCGATCAATGTTGTAAAACTGCTACTATAAATTCTCCATTTTAAAATAACATTGCGAATTTAATCATTCCAAATAGAAAATCGATAATACTTCACACTTTCTTCCTAAATAAATGTGACTTTTTACAAAATTAAATATGGTTACTGGTACTATGTTCCTTGTTTATTTAGAATTTCATTGAAGCAGATACCTTTTTCAAATCTTGATGGATTCGATATAAGACGAGGGAGTCTCTAATGAGATTGAGCGAAAGAGATATCGATGTTCACGATACCGCGTTGAATACACGCTGTGTTACAAACGTGAAAACACACATGGTGGGAGTTAAAAATCTATATTTTTAATGAAATATTCTAATTCTGCTCATAAAAATAAGCTTTGATTCCTAATCTTTTATACTGGAACTCGCAATCTTTTAACGCGCAAATTATTTCTGTGCGAACGAACTGCAGAACTCGATGAAAATTTTATAATTTCAATCGTCGATTTCAATCATTATCGAAACACTGACAATAAAAAAAATTCTATAATTGGAAGTAAAGAAAATCCTATAATTTCATTGTTGATTTTAATCATTGTTGACAATAAGAAAATTCTATAATTGAAAGTAAAGAAAATCCTATAATTTCGTCGTTGATTTCAATCATTATCGAAACACTGACAATAAGAAAATTCTATAATTGAAAGTAAAGAAAATCCTATAATTTCATTATTGACAATAAGAAAATTCTATAATTGAAAGTAAAGAAAAAATCCTATAATTTCGTCGTTGATTTCAATCACTATCGAAACACTGACAATAAGAAAATTCTATAATTGAAAGTAAAGAAAATTCTATAATTTCGTCGTTGATTTCAATCACTACCGAAACACTGACAATAAGAAAATTTTATAATTGAAAGTAAAGAAAATCCTATAGTTTCATCGTTGATTTCAATCATTGTTGAAACATTGAAAGTATCAATCCAGTGAAAAAAGTAGAATGAAATATCTTTACGGCCGACAATTTTAAAGGTACTTATTATCAAATAATTGTCCAGAATAGAAATTCCACAATCGTACGATCGACGATTTTCCTTCGAAGCTATTAAAGCTTATTAATCGTCGTCGGTGGAGGGGGAGGGGTGAAATTGTCTGCGCGATGCAACGTCGCGCGGAAATTTTTATTAAACGGACGACGCTGAAACAACGACGCTGAAGTGGAAGTTTTGCCCGATGAAACCGCGCATTCCACGACCACCGCCTCATTAACGATTATTGTACAAATAGGCACGGCCGGTGGTAGATTTTATTCTCTTTTAATTACGAAAGATGATACGTCATTAACGGAGGCAGTGAGCTGGAAGGGAAGCAGTTTTAAGAGAGAAAGTCCCTCGGTCGCTCGGAGCGTCGTAAAATCGAAGAGAGGATATTGATGAATAAATAATTCGCCGGCATACGGCTTGTTAATTCTGCCGAGCATAAACTGTATTACGGGTACATTAGATTTAAAGGAGAAAGTGGCCAAGTGCTGTACAAATGGCTTTAATTTGAATGTACGTGCTGAGACGTTCAACAACGTCGGCGTGAAACAGAAAAGAAACTGACAGCAAGCGTTCTTTTCGTTTGCAAATTGAATTCAACACTCGGCGTCGTTTATGTGGCATTTTCAACCAGTTGAACGACTATATATTTTATTTGATACGCGATAAGAGCGACTGCAGAACTTCACAGATGGTAAGAACAAGAGAAATAGATTGGATGAATTTATATCGAATAATGTTCGAACCTATGTTTCTTTATTCCCTGCAAGTTGAAAACTTGATATAACATTTACTTATTACTATTAAAATTTCGAATGTAATATTTTTATATTCAGTCAGTCTAACAACTATCTAGTAATCTATTTATATCTTATTTAATATCGACGTTATGACACAGTATAAAAACTTTACAGTATACGAGACTAAGAGACTTAGATAAATTATTGAATAAAATTCGAAGCTGTGTTCCTTCGTCCGGAAAATTGAATTCGTATAAATACCATTTACTTAAAACCTCTAGCGTGACATTTTTCATTTTCAGTCTAACAACTGCTAGTAATCTATTTGTATTTCATTTAATACTGACGTTATAATATGATACGAGATGAGACCACTCAACAGTGGTAAGAATAAGAGAAATCGATCGATGAATTATTAAATGAGATTCGTAGCCACGTTTCTTGGTACGTACCTAGAACTAGCTATCTCTATAGTCATCGAATATTTGCTTTAAACCCCGCTCTCACGGCATTGACTACTTAAGAACACTCGCCCTCGCACACGAACATCTACAATTTACGCTCTCGACTGCTCTCTCACGCATTTTGCAGAATCCAAACTTTCCATGGTTAACGTCTGTCACCGTGGAAGATACCTGGCTCATCGACAACTTTCATATTTCTGGTATATTTGAAATGTTAATAGGCGATAGCACTATAGGTAGAAATGCTTAATGTTACGTGAATTTATCGGGGAATAAATAGTCTCTGTAATTGAACTTTGTATAATTTATTCGCATCATCTGTCGCATCATTATTTAGTCATTATTTTCTCGTGTAATTATGCAAAATTATCTTTGGATTTGAATAAATATTTTCCTCGTGCTCTTGCACGTTTAGAAAAGGATTAATAACGTTGATTAATTATATTGAAATAGCACAGCAGATATCATTCGTTTTCTAAAATAGATCTATTGTAGATTCACGCTCTGTCGTCGAATTTATCAGGTTGTATTCTGAATTGTATAATACCATTTGATTGAAACACTTTCTTCTTAATCATCAAATGACACAGAAGTTAGATAAAAATGAATTCATTATATTTTTCTGGATGATTTTTATGTATTAAAGATTCACATTCAAACTAGCGTACTTGATCAGACACCGATTACATCTTCATTAATGAACGAAGTTTTTATTTATTTTTCATTAATAAAAAAGTTTCAGTATATATATATAATATTTATATATATATATATTTAATATACAATATATGTAATTTGTAATATAAATAATAAATATATATATTATATAAATTATTTATTTATTATAATTATTTATTATATAATATAATATAGTATTATTTATTATATTAAATATAATATATATTTAATAAATATAACCGATTACATCTTCATTAATGAATGAAGTTTTTATTTATTTTTCATTAATAAAAAAGTTTCAGTATATATATAATTTATATAATTTATATACAAATATAAATATATATATTTATTTAATAAATTACTTATTTATTATATTAAATATAATATATATTTAATAAATGAAGTTTTAGAATACATATTTATTCTACTGAGTTTTTCGAATTATTTAAATTGTACATTGCGAACAAATTTCTCACGTTTGCCGCAACAAGTTCTCTAAGTAAAAGAAAATTACTGATACGCCTGGTTTCTCATCTTAAGTGCATGTCGAAGTGTTCCTTGAAAAATTCCGAATCTCTTTGCTTGTTGAAACAAGGGGAGAAATGCAACAAAGTTAGTAACGCAATCATCGTAATTAGTTGAGCTACAGCTACAGCTTCAATTCGAAAGTTGCAGCACGAAGGAAATAACGAAGCCATTGGCAAGTTGACATTACAGAATTGCTACTACGAATTTTCGAAATCGTTTCGAAATCGAACGACGAAGGATAATTATTTCGAAGCAGACTGTCGATAATTTAGAACTTGAAAGAGACATCCACCAGTCTTGCGATGATAAAATCCTCGAGCCTTGCGTACGTGAGGTTTCCAAGTTCCTCGGTTTCTATTTTCTACAAATTTTCTAAACGACGAAACAAGCTTCGCGTCGAACAGTCTTCAAATCTAACTGGTACATCGTCGCGAATTCCGTGACTGCACTCGCAGTTCTCATTTTAGAAACAAAAAAGAAAAAAAAAAAAAGAAAAGGAAGGAGAAAAAGGGAAATGAATAAATTAAGAAACTACGACTAACGCGCCGACCGTATCGACATTTGCATGTTCAAAGTTGTTCATAGAACGGCGGGTATTAGTTGCATGTCTGTTTCTTCCCGTTACAATACGCAGAAATATTTCTGCATGCATGCCGCGATCCGCGGAACACCTCGAGGTTTCATAAGCGTTTCCTCGTTAACAAACGCCATCGCGGGAAGAGAGGGAGATAGAGAAAGAAAGAAAAGCTAAGGAAACGAAACGAGAAAAAAAAGAAGAAGAAGAAAGAAACACACGTTTCCCACGATATTTCATCCCGAGGCTGGCATCGATCCATCAAAAAAAAGTTTCAGATGAATTTTTCCACCGTGTTCCCATAACCGTGCTTCTGCCTATGGGCTTTTCAACGTATCGCGAAAGTTCTACCGTGTGACTTTCTCGTGATCGTTCGCTGGATCACGCTTCCACGTTAATGAGAGATCGATCGGTGCTCGGTCAAATATGTCGCGTTCTCTATATTCGATATTATAAAAATCGCGCTAAAATCGGGTGGCTTTATGCGCAAAAATAGTCGAGGATGCAGAATGAGACGTAGAATTTTTTTCGTATGATGCTTCGTTTTTAATGAAATCGGATTTGCAAATAAATGCGTATCTTCGTAATCCATTTTGCAATGGAAAATTAGCGTATGTGTAATAAATCGGAGACGAATTATTCACTGAACTAACA
>CAJDYZ010010170.1:32852-62017 GCA_903986555.1 Heterotrigona itama | reverse complement strand
TATATATATATATATATATATGTATTATATACATTTTGTACTCTTGAGAAGCATTTTCATTTTTCTTGTCTCTTTCCATTAGCTTGATAAAATAGCCGTGTAATCTATTTGAATTAGAAAAAGAAAACAAAGATCTTAAATTAATGTTCTTCTTATAGATAGATGGAATTGAATGTTCGAATAAGGGTACTTGTCAGTGTGGTGTTTGCCAATGTATAGAAGACTGGAAAGGAAATGCTTGTCAGTGTCCATCAACCAATGATCTGTGCATCGCACCAGGAAGTCAGGAAATTTGCGCTGGTCATGGATACTGCGACTGTGGTGAATGTCGGTTCGTATTTATTATTTGCAAAGAATGTTGTTTCTTTATGTTCTGAATATTGGATATCGTTTCCAGTTATTCTATGTAGTTAAAACATTTGTTCCCCAACTCGAATATTCCATGTTTTTTTATATACCCACGGAATATTAAATATCTATAACTATGTTAAACAACTGATCGATAGTATTAAAATATACCATTCTACGTAAACGTGTCGAATGTTACTCACAGATGCAATGTTACCGCCCCAGATGGATTCTATTATCGAGGTACTTATTGTGAATCATCGATAAGCGCTGGTGGCAGTGGCCTCTGCGTTCTTTACGATCGTTGTGTTAACGCCACTGTTGAAAATCCGGAAGAGGCAGACGAATATTGTCAAACAAATGTTACCACTTACGACATTGAAAAAGTGGAATCCGTTGATATAGGTAAATTGAGAGAGCGCAAGTCAAATGAACACGATCATGCCAACGAAGTAATATTTATTTTAGAAAACAAGCACTACTGTTTCGTGAAGACGGTGAGAGAAAGGACGACTTGTTTCGTACATTACGTGTACGAGTTCCAGAAGAATAACGTAGTCAGTTTGAAAATTGGTAACAAGGTGACCATAACATCCATATTCGAAAATATTGTTACAACGCTGTGAATAAATTTTAACATTAAATTTCTTTAAATTTTTGCTTATTAAATGTTACGAAGAATACTATATACTTGGATATTTCCAAAGTAATCGTAGATTTTCGTATATTAAATGAAATCAGTGACAATTTTTCTTGTATTCTTTTTATAAGTTTTTCATTCATTTTCTATTTCAATTTTATACAATTCTGATAGCAATAATCTTCATCGTTTTCAACTCAATTCTGAGAAATATCGCATTATTTGTGACTCGATATTTTTACATATTCTGTGCATTTCTCGCGTCTTTAAATATTCTGTAAATGCATGTAAATCCATAGTTTAAATAAGTCATCATAACACTTTTTTTAAATGTGTCTGTTTCAATGTATTTAGAAATGCCATACTTCCATACACGCAGCGGTCGTTCCAACTGCAATTATCCTCGGAATAGTATGTCTCGGACTTGCTTGTCTACTAATTTGGAAGTAAGTACAATAAAATAGGAATTAATTGATAAATGACAATAAAATAGAATTTATTGGAAACAGATATTGATATACGCATTATATCGGATGTAGGTTTTGGACATCCATAAAAGACAGGAGAGAATATGAAAAGTTCATGAAAGAACAACAGAAAACTGTGTTCAGCTTAAACCAAAATCCTCTGTTTAAATCACCGATAAGTCGATACACGGTTCCTCCGATGTACAAAGAGGACTGAGAAATTAAATTCTTAAGGAACTAAATTAGTTCACTTTGATCGAAAGACTTGGAAGAAGGCATGGTACTATCATCGGACAACATGTCGTTCCAAAAATGATTTCCAGCGGAAAACGTGATGGACTGTAACATGTGAAACTTGTTAATTTAAATTTAAATCTTTCAATTCTCAGGGTAATATTTTTTTCAATCCTTTTGAATTAAAAAATTGAAGAGCATGTAAGAAAACAGTGAAAATAAACATTTTAATTGATCATTAGGATTAGTGGCTAGAATAATTTTATGATTTATAGAACAGAAGTATAAAGAATAATTTTATGATTTATAGTACAGAAGTATAAACGTTGTCAAAACAAATAAATCTATAAAACTTTGTAAACAATCAAAGTTACATCTGACAAGATATTTTTAATAAAACTTTCAAAACGCTTGTCATATTTATGATCTTCAATTTTGTATACTTGATTTAAAGAGAAACTTCTTACGTCTATTGATACATCTTCAACTACCCATGCAAATCCAAGAGGTTCTCTATAAATAATATTTCTGGATGGCTTATTATCATGCCATATGGCTCCAATCGAAGATCCATCGGGAAATATGTATGTCCCTAAACCGTTCATCATTCCGTTTGAATCTATTCGACCACGATACTGAGCGCCGTTATTATACCTTAAATAAATTGTACATGAATTTATGTCATCATGTAGATTGTGAAACTGTCTTTGTTACTTAATATGAATATCACTGCTAGAAAATGTATCGTCATTCCATTCTCCGTGATAAACATCAAAATTATCAGTAACGTACGTTCCTTTCCCTATGTAAACAATGCAATTAACAGAATTTCAATTGGTAATGTTTAGGTGAAATGTTACCTTGCTTCATTAAAAGATATCGATCATGATTTATTTTATATTCTCCAACATAAACATCACCGTTCCAAAATGTAAATTTTCCGGCTTTGGGTTGTACATTTTGATTTACGACAACAGTGTCACCTATCTTTGCTATTTTACTAACAGCTTGTCTTTTCATTTTAAAAAAGCATTTTTTTTTGTAACTTTAAATTCTCTAAATTTCTAACTTTCCGTGCGTTCTTTTAAAGTATAAAAAAAATCATTATAGTTTAAAGTTTGAAACAAAACAAGAAAAAAGTATCAATAAAATATAAAACTCGTCCAATTGCCGCCAATATCATTAAAACTTTCTAAAAGTAAAAATTAAACTATATTACTTAACTAAAGTACTTGTTTTATGTTATCAATGGCACGATTGATTATAAAACCTTGACAGAAATTTTTATTTCCTTTTCAACGAGCAAATTGTTTGTCTTGCATCATAGTTCATGTTTTACTCTCCTTTTTTCCATATTCTATAATTTGTAAAAAATATTATATTTTCCTTTAGTTTGTTGTCCTGTGGCTCCTCATAGCGTGTTCGTGATAAAGTGTTACCGGATTCAATTTAATAAATAATTTTCGATGAGGAACGGCAACGCTGTCTATATTTTTTTATTTTAATTTCTAACGCCAATACCTCAGACGAAAAAACATTGGATGTCCAGTCTATGCTAATTAGTCAATGTTATTAGAAATTAATTCTCAGTGTATGAATGAATACTGATTCAAATTGATAATATACTCATAGATCCCATAGATCTAAACATTCATTGAAGGATTGAAAAGATCATATACATATCTACACACAAAGAAACGAAAGACATTCCGCCAGCCTTTGAATATTAAAATCACTAGAAATATATAGTTGTTCTCACTTGAAGAAAAATAAATACTAATACCAAAACTAAATATTTATTTCATTTCTAGTAGATTGTATTTATAATTTATTAATGATGTATTGTAATGTATTGTAATATAATATCTATAATATACTCGTAATATATTTATATTCTTTTGTAATGTATATATTTTTTTTCACATGTTTATAAACCAATTAAGAAATGAACATCTGAGTTTAATTATTTCTATTTTTATGAAATAAAGATAAAGTATTGATATAATATTAAAAAAAAAAAGTTTGGATAAATATAAGCTAATAACATAAAATACACATAAAAATGTTTTTAAAAAATTGCAGTTTACATATTTGTGATATAAAAAAGTTATTTATTTAATAAAATTTGTGATATATAGAAAATAACTATAATATTGAAAATTTTGATAAAAGTGAAGTTTTGTAACTCAAATCATGAAATTAAATAATCTGTGAGGAAACTATTGCTATTGGTATAATCGTTTTCATGATGGTATTTTGCTATTCTAATATGTATGTATGTTAAAGGAAGTATACACACGTGTTACTGACGAACATAACCTCTTCGCAAGATATGTAAATAAAAGTACACTATTCGTAAAACATAATTAAGTTTTTATATTAATTTATGAAAAATGAGTAACACCCTAAAAGAAGTGTAAGTAAATTTAAGTAATTTCTTTAAAATGACACTGTTGAATTTATTTTATAGATAAGCATTAAATAATTCTTATTTTTAAATAAACATTGTAACTATTTCTATTTTATAACTATTTCTTTTTTATAAATTATTTTAATAAAAATATAATTTGTTATATTATGTTAGTAAATATTATTGGTATCATATAATGTTTATATTGTCATGTAATCACATATAATAAATAATTCACATTTTATAATTTATATGCATGATGTTCTATTTAATTAAAATTGGATTTATTATGTGTGTGACTTTTTAATTCAAAGTGATTTGTTAAATAAAATTTTGTTATTTAATAAGAACTTTTTGCATTATCCAATAATGTCTTACGTCTTGTTAATGTTGAATATTTTGCATTATTTTTTTATAAATTGATCACTCATAATATTCTTTGTTGAAATACACTAGTAAAAAAGTTGAAATGAAATATTTTGTATTTATAGATTCATAAATCTTTGTAGAAAAAAATTTTAGATATTAAAATATACTTAACAAATTATGTTTAATTGCAGATTCGAAGTTGAATCCAAATATGGTGCATTTTATACAGGAGGAAATGTACAAGTATGTTAACTAAAAATTATATGTTATTAACTAAGTATTATATATAATTAACTAAATATACATAACTAAGAATTATATATGTTTACTTTCCTTTATTTTATTATATAATTGTTATTTTGTTCTTTTATCATAGTGGAGTACAGATGGTAAATATATCTTCTGTCAAAAGTATGGTACAGTGTCCATATTATCAATACAGAATGGCTTAGTAATATCTTATTTGGGAGAAAGTAATAACAATGAAGAAGAAGATACAATCAACACATTTATTGCAAGTGATAATGACTTAAACATTATCACATATCATAAAAGTGGTCTTTTTAAATTATGGAACTGGAAAGGTAATATATAATATTATTTAATCTAATTATAATAAATTAATTAAAATATAATAATGTATGTACTGTTATTACAGTTAATAAATTAATTAAATTATGGAAATCTATTCATAAGGGTCCTGTAGTTCATATTGCTCATTCTGTTGAAAGAAATTTGATGGCTTCTGGAGGTACTGATGGTAGTGTCAGATTGTGGGATTTACAACATCATACTTGTACTCATAATCTAAAAGAAATTCAGGGAATTACAAGGTATTTATTTTATATTTTAAATAAACTATTATTTTCATATCATTTGTAAAAAATATTAGAGACATATTTTACAATAGAATATAAAATTATGTATTTTACAATAATTTTTAAAAAATCAGTATTAAGAAATTATTTTTTGTTTTTAATAAATTGTATATATTTTTGTACTGAATATATACTGCTATAAGTAATTTAAAATTCTATAAGTCAGGAAAGTGATCAGATAATCATTAATTTGGTTTCTTTATATATCATAATAAATCTCACCAAAAATAAAGAAAACATCGTATATACATAGTACATACATAAAAAGAAGTTAGTAAAACTTCTAAAGCGAAAATACAAAAGTAAAATTTTTAATTAAAAAATTTTATGGGAATTTTATACTTATTTATTTCTTGTGCTATTTATTTTTAATTATATCACAAATATTTACAGTATAATCATTTTTATAAAATTTGTAAATTATAATATAATTTTAGTGTTTTAGCCTTTCATCCAAATATTGAAAAAGAGCTCATTTTTGCTGCTGGTGATGATATCAAAATTCATGGATGGAATATTAAAACTGGAAGAAAAGAAATTACTCTTTCTGGACATTTCAGTAAAATTACTTCTTTATCCTTTCTCAAGAATGAGAATTATTTAGTTAGGTAATATATTGAAACTATATGCTTTATTTTTTGTATGAATATAAAATTTGATATATGTAATGCACATTGATCTTATACAGTTCAGGAAGAGATAGAGTTCTCATTTTATGGAATCTTTCTTCTGCATCGTCAATACGAATTTTACCAGTTTACGAGGAAATAGAAGATACATTTATTATTCCTAAAAATGCGTTAGTGCCCGTACCTTTTTATGATAAAGATGAAAATGCTGTACACGTCGCTGCTGCGGGGGAAAAAGGTTCAATATAAATTATTAATTTTATTATAAAAAATATCTACATAAAATTAATTAATGTTGGTCAATTTCTTATCTGGCTTTTTCAAAGTTCTATTTTCTCTTAAATTCTACGCATTTTATAGAATTATATAAATTTATAAATAATAATTAAATATTTATTCTGTAATTCAACTTTCTTTAGGAGTTGTAAAAATTTGGGAAATGAAAACTGGGAAAGAAGTGTATATACAAAAAAATTCCATTGTATCAACTGCAAAAGAACCTGGAATTTTGTCAATTACGCGTTTACTTTACAATCCTGCTAGTAACAACTTTGCTGTAGTTACAGTTGATCACAATATAATTATTCATTCATTAAAAACATTTGATTATGTGAAACAGGTAAATTTGTTTTTTAGAACAATGAAATTTATATTTTAATAGATAGTTTTATGTCATAAATACAATTTTTTAATGTTATAGTTTATAGGTTACACTGATGAGATTTTAGATGTTGTATATCTTGGAAATAATGGAAGTCATATGGCAATTGCTACTAATAGTAATGATATAAAGTTGTACAATATTTTAACTATGGATTGCGAATTACTACGTGGCCATACAGATATTGTATTATCTCTTTCTACTACACTGGTAAATGCGTATTTACTTATATCATCAGGAAAGGTATATACATTTCATAAATTATGTTAAGTTTTTCTTTCTTTATTATTCGAAAAGATTACCATATTTTTCTCATAACAGAATAAAATAATGTATCTTGTTGTCAATATAAAATTTTCAGATAAATAATATTAATTTTAAAAAGTTTTGTGACTATTTTTAATTTACGAATGCTTTAATATAAAAATTAAAATTTATGAAGTATCTATGAAATTTTTAATAATGTTTCATAATTTATAGGACAATAGTATTCGGATATGGCTTATGGATAAAGAAACAAGTAAAGTTTCTTGCATTGCATCTGCTATTAGACATACTGCTTCTATTGGTTCTGTAGAAATTTCTCAAAAATCTGCAAAATTTTTTGCTACTGTTAGTCAAGATTCATGTCTTAAATTATGGAGTTTGCCCGATAATATTAATTTTGAAGGTAAACAAAATTTTGTTTATATCATATTTTATTTATATCATTATTTTTAACACTTATTGTTAATGTCATTTTGTGTGTTTAATGATTGCAGACACATGCTCTTTAAATGTTATTCATACAACATTAGCTCATCAGAAAGACATTAATAGCGTTACTATTTCACCAAATGATAAATTAATTGCTACTGGATCTCAAGATAAAACAGCTAAGGTATAATTAAATTTTTCAAACATTATATGTACGATGTTTCTTTTAAACAAGAACGGTAAAATATTTCATAAATTAAATATATTTTTACAAAAATTATTAGAGTATTAATAGTGTAAAGCGAACATTATAACATAAAGAATAACATTATATGGTAGGTAAAATCTGTTACATGCTTTCATATTATTTCTTATTTATTTTTAAGTCAAAAATTAAATATTTTAAATATCTTCATAAACATTTTATATTTGTAAAATGTATTCACTCTGGTAAATAATTATTTAATTTTAGTATTTTTTTTAATATTAACTTCAATATTAACATTTCGAATATATATTATTATCTTCAATTATATTCCCACACAAATTTAATATGGATCTACTTAAAGGATTTTTTTTTTAGAAATGTTTATTCTGATTGTTATAGTTATGGTCGGCTGATGATTTACAATTACTTGGTATATTTCGAGGTCATCGTAGAGGAGTTTGGTGTGTTCGATTTTCACCTGTAGATCAAGTACTTCTGACGACATCGGCAGATTGTACACTAAAAATTTGGTCACTGACAGAACTTCAATGTTTGAAAGTAATTTTAACACTAAAAATCTATAAATATATCTATAATATAATTATCATTATTAAGATATACATTTATTATTATTAATAATTGTATTTATATGATAGACATTGGAAGGTCATGAATCATCAGTATTAAAAGCAGAATTTTTGTCACGGGGGATGCAAATAATTAGTGCAAGTGGAGATGGTCTTTTGAAACTTTGGAATATTAAAACATCGGAATGTATATGTACTTTAGAACAGCATGAAAGTCGCGTATGGGCACTTGCAGGTGAACATTATTTTAATGTTTTTTACATTTAACTTAATTAATATGTTTATTTTACATTTAACTAATATTTTAACATTTAATTAATAATGTAATATTTTACATCTAATTAATATTTTTTTACAATATTTTATTTTATATTTTATATTTATTATATATTTCAATTATAGTTAGCAAAAATGAGAAGAATATTATCAGTGGTGGAAGTGACTCATTGCTAGTTATTTGGAAAGATGTAACTGAGGAAAAGAAAATAAAAGCTGCAATAGAATTAGAACAACTTGCACTGGAAGAACAAAAATTAGCAAATTTACTAAAAGCAGATAAATTAACTTCTGCGTTAAAAATAGCTTTAAAGTTGGAACGTCCTTTCCAAGTCCTCAAAATTGTAGAATGTAAGTTGCAATTACAAATTACTAACATGCATCATTTAATATAATTTCTGATATAGTTATGTATAAATTGATTCATTTAACTTAAAAAAATTCTTAAATTACATATTTAAATATGAGCTCTTTTTTTTACGTGAGCCAATATAAATATTTTATGAACAAAAAAATTTCAGCAAAGATCATTTTCTAGGATATCATATTTTTAAATTTTTGATATGCACACATCTTACTGTATTTAAACTTAACCAAAAATAATTACTTTTAATTTAAAGACTCAGAATAATAAAGTAATCAAGCTCTTTTAAAAAATTTTTAAAAATTATACAAATAAATTTTGTTTATATACATATTTATAAAGAAAAATAGAAATTTATAACTAAGTTCTTGAGATAAGATAAATTAAGATTTTGCATGCCGTTTTTCGTTATCTTATTTTTGAAAATTCTGAATTAAAGTAAACATTGTCAATTATTTTACTGTTGTAAAAGATATGTTTTATATACATATATCATCTTGTGAATGTAAGATAAAATGAATCATCCTATATAAACTAATAATTGAAAAGAAATATAACTATCTTCCCATCTCTCTTATGATTTTTATTTTTTATATATCAGCCATATTAAAGAAAAATGTCTCCATTGAAGAAACAATTAATAAATTAAAACCAATGTATAAAGAAGAGCTACTGAAGTGTGCTATTACGTGGAACGTCAATAGTAAAAATTGTCAAGTTGCTCAGGTAAGTTCTCATATATGATTGAATGTTATTTCTTTAAGTGAAAAAGTTAATTTTAATTCTATATATTTTTGTAATGTTTACGATTAATAGGTAGTCATAAACGCATTAATGATGGAAATGGAAAATTTGGAATTTCAAACAAAATTAACTTCCACATTGGAATCTGTGATACCATATACTGAACGTCATTATATAAGAATCACAAAATTGTTACAAAATCTTCATTTATTTACTTATACTCTCAATCGTATGAAACCACATATGACATCCATAGAAATGAACTAAGCATATATCTAACGAATAAGTTCCGAAAATTTTTATATTTTTTAAAATGAGTCTTTATTTTCTATATAAAAATCTTATATAAACTATATATAAGCCATATATAAACTTTTAATAGTTTATAATATAAACTGTTGTGATGAAAAATGAAAAGTGATTGAGTTTTAAATAGTTAACTGTTTTACAAGAATAAATCGTACAAAAAAGTAACATTTAATATTGTAAAATCTGTAATACTTATTACATAGTAAATAATGACAGTTCATATATAAACGTATTTTATATATAAAACATGTAAATAAGTTAAATATATTTAATTTAAAAATTTTATAATTATAGTAAGTGTAAATATAAAGACTGAAAATTATATAATACATGTGAATCCTTATTTTTGGTATAGAAGTATAAATTACTGTAAATTACTTAATATGTAAACAGTACGTATCAAAATATATATAAATTTCAAAGTTTTTTTTTTTATATTTTATAAATTATAACTATAATATATACCTAAATGTGTTAAGACAATATTTTCTAACGTTTTTATTGTAATATTTACTTAAAAATTTATATATACTTAAGTATTTCAGCTTATTTCACAGTTTTGACACACTACATTGTACATAATATCAACTTATAGTGTTGCTTCACAAGCATTTAAGTGTTCACTTTATAAAAGAATACTCTTAGTGGGAGGAATGGTTGAGTAATGTTTGGTTTCCAGCAAATTTACTCAAAGACCATACATGTATGTTCAAGAAAGAATCAGTCCAAGTTTATTAGTGAAGCAGATAAGTCATCGGGAAACTTAAGATGGCTTTAAGGAGAATTTATTCTTTCGTCTTTTTTATTCATCTACTACAAACTTTTCATTTAAATACATCTACCATGTAAGTTACTATCCATTCTAAATTTTTAATATAATTAAATTTAATAATAACTAATATTCTTCTTTTGTAGTTAAAACATCATATGTCATATGTATTATTAAGTGTTAATACAAATGCAATTATAAAAATTTTTAACTTTTGTGTTTATATAAAGAAGCTTATTTAACTAAAATTTGAATCTATATATTAATCTCATTTTCTATAATTTTGAACAAATACGAATACAATCACAAAAAAACATCACTTCCAGTCTAATAAAATACATTCATAAAATAAACATCATTTTAATAAAAAAATGTTCAAAAATATTCAAAACATTATAAGACTACAATATATGCACAATATAAATTTTGTATATAAGGAATACATGTATAATACAATTCTTTTTACAAAAATCTTTAAAGTATTAAATAAATAATAGAAAAAAGCAATTTTGGGTGAATAGTTTGGTTGAAAATTTCAATAAAAATTATAATCAAAAATATATATTTTTTTAAATATCTATAATTGCTATCTATTTCTACATATTTCATATTTAAATAAGGCACTTGTGTAAATATTAATGATTATACATATGATTATACATATGATTATATAATTAAACTTAATGATTATAACAAAGTCGATTATACTAATCTTCTAATTATTGCAATTAATTTTGATTAACTTTATGTTATTCTATCATATTTTAATTATTACATTATTAAACAGCATAAATAAGATAATTTTCATATAAAAATAAAATAAGAAAAATATTTCTTTATTTTTATAATTTATCTATATTTATTATGGCACCAATCATTAAATTTTAGTTTATAATTTTCTGATTTTTATCATTTTCTTATGTAAGATTTATAAAATATATACAATAAGAATATCGATTTGAAAAATTGAGAAAGAATTTTATATATTAATATTATATATGATATATTTCAAATTATTTTAAATTGTTTTATATTATATATGTATTATATTATATATTTTATATTATAATATGCACTCGTTTATATGCATCAAATAAAAAACGAACTCTTCTGAATCATGATATGCAATTTTATGAAGAAAAATACTGATAACTTACATAAACAGTTGAATGTTTGATATCATAAATTAACATGCTCATGTGGTAGATAAGACTTTATTGTTGAAATTGGTATTAAAGTTCTAATTAGAATATCAAAATTTTATTGTTTTATTGTTTTAGTTAATAAATAAATTTTTTTTATTTTTGCACTAATTCTATGATAAAATATAATAAACTTAATAACATTATAAATAAAATGCATTAAACATTTAAAAATTTCTAGTTTTGTAAAATTTCTATTTTATCTAATAAATTACGAAATAGAATTGTTTTGTTATATACTTTCATGAAGTATCTTAGATTTATTCATACTAACAGAACTACCAGAGAAGTCAAAATGATAAAATTTATAATTATTCATAGAAATTTTATAAATGTACAATAATATAATTTCAGGAATTGGATTAATTTTTTGTAAATTATATAAATAAAAGCTTGAGTCCCTAATTGTATTAATTGTATATAGGTTGTTATCTATTCTTTAATTTCTTTAATGTATATTTTATGCTCTAGTCGTGATAGTTCTAATGCTTATTTCATAAAGCAATTACATATCAGTAATAAATGCATTACATATCCATAGCAAATGTTTTTTCAGAAATATTTCAGCTTCTAATAACAAAGAAATTCTTTTTCTAATGTAGTCACATGCATTGCATTATGTCATCAGCATTGGTACAAAGCAACAATGAACTATTCTTACTACTTAGAAACGTCTGGAATTTTAATTCAAGGACTTTCTTTTAGAGCAGCTTTAATTTTTTATATACTGAAGTTAAATGTCATTAATAAACATATATACTATTATATATGTTATCAAAATATGAATTTTCCTTCAATATTATGTATTTTCTTATAAATTTTCTACAAAATTTTCTTATATTAATACATTTTATTATTAAGTATTAGAAAATTACCAAGATTTTGAAAATATACTTATTTATGTATATAAAATTACATATATTTACAGATTAGAAAGTTGTCCAATGTTAAATAGTAACAGCTCTATGACACAAACTGAACTTTTACAAGAATTAACAAATAATTGTCGCTATGATAAGATGATTAGACCACCAGGGAAAACTAATTCTACAGATCCAATTCACGTATATACCAGGGCTTACATTTACACAATTAAATCAAATATGGCAAAAACACTGGTAGCTTGTATTATAATTATATCTTTCAATTTATATAAATTTTAATATACATTCTTTGTACATATTCATATTCATTCTTCATACATTTTACAAAATAGTGATACCTTACATGTTTTATAAATATCTTTATAAATATCTTTTTAAAATATTTTTGCAGCAATTTGATGTACATATGATGTTGCAATTTAGATATTTGGATAATAGGTTAAAATTTTCAAATATTGCTCCATACTTGACTCAAATATATGGTGGAAAATTTGTACATGATTTAATTTGGACACCTATCGTGTATGTTTCTAATGAGCCTAGTTCAGCTATAATGGGAAGTGGTGTGAAAGATATACTTGTTTCAATAGATTCATCAGGCATGGTCATACTGAATACTAGGTTTGTAAATAAAAGACTTTTTTTATTAAAAATATATCACATTATCAAATACAATATTAATTCATCATTTTTATGTTTTATTCATTCATAATAATTTATAATAATTTAAATATAATATAAAATAGTGTTGTTGTAAAGTAATAACAAAAATTGAGAAAAGAACAACTGATATAAATTTGCATTTTTACTGCTAATAACTTTTTGATATGTTACTAATATGTTATTTTAATTTTTTAATATAATTTTTTTCAAATTATTCTAATTGGTGAGATATTATTGAATAAAAGTTTAACCAATAAGAGTTTAATATATTTAGAACATAAAATAATTTATTACTATAACTAGATAATTTATAGAAAAATTTCGAAGAATTTGCAGAAACGATTACAAAGAAATTAAATAAGCATTTTAATAAATTGTTAAACTATTATGACTAAAATATAATTTATTATTCAATTATTCAGAAGTTAAAATTAAATTATTAATTATTAGATTTCATGAGACGTTATTTTTCTTACATAGGTACATACATACATTTAACTCTCAAATTAAGTCATTTGCATTCGGAACGCAGACGTGCGTTCAATTTTCCTGGTTGTTATATTGAAATGCATAAGTAGGTACATATGTATATATGTCTTTGCTCTTCAGTTTGCTGATACGGTAAAAGAAACTACAAGATCAAGAAAAAACCAACGGCTGTTTTAGATTACGAGTAAACACATGGATGAAAATTATCTTCTTGACGTGGTCTTTTTAAATAATTACATTATTATGTATCAAATAATGATCTACATTTCACATAACATAGCATTCATCGAAAAAAAAAATGTGTGTTACAAATGTGCGCGATCGTTGAGTTTGGGTCGGATAACCTGGAGTACTTGGACGCAGTTGATTGCAGAAAGTATAAGAGAGAGGAAGAGAAAAGTAAAGGAACAAATGTTCAAAAGAAAAAAGTTTTCGAAGAGCTTAGCAGATAGATGGATGAGTGAGAAGATAACATAGCGAATATCCCAGCGAAAAACAACGAGTGTGCAGCGAATGAATGAAGAGTGAATGTCCACATGAGATACGCATGCTAAGAACACCTTTTTTTTAAATAAAAGATTGTACCTCGATACTCTCGTAGGTCTTTATAAATTCAAGAATTATTTAAAAAAAAAAAACATTGCAAGTAACTTAATAATTTTATTATACGTATAGGTATCTACAGAAACGAATGACAAGAAGTTAATTACTTTCATTAATCCTTTCTTTGTATATTCGTACTTTCTTTGTATATTCGTACACTACAGTATAATAAAAAAAAATAGAAAAATATAAAAATTTAACAATTCTTTTTTACAAAAAATTTAATAAGCATTATATTTAATATTGCCGTTAGTTTTATTATTCGATAGACGACACATAATGCAAATTATTAATTTATTAAAGAAATACAAATTTATTAAAAAAAATCTCTTAAAAAAAATTAAAAAAATTTTTTTAAATAAAAAAGTTCTTTAAATAAAAAAAATATCTTTTTAAATAAATTTGAACAATTGAATTCTAGCTTTAGGCCTTTTTAGGGCAAATATACTGTCATCAGTCACAACTGAGGCTTCCAACGTTACTAGTGATTATTGTGTGCCAAATGTGAAAAATAACACGCAATACATACGATGTGTAGAATATAATAAATTAACATACTTTCTTCATTTTAATTTAAAATAATGTTATCTGTGTGAATGGAAAGTTAGGTAAAATGAGCTTTGTGGCGAATGTATTAAAGGATCGTTGTAAAGTACTAACTTTCATAAACTTATAAAATTTTTGAACAAAAATGTTTAACACTAACAACACGTAACTTTGAAAGATAATATTAACATATTTTTCTATAGCCATCTTTAATTGCATTCAATAAAAATATCAATATAATTTGAAATAACTATTAACATATTAACATAATTTGAAATAACTCATGTAATAAAAGTAGCATATAAACTATTACAGGTTGCAAGCAACTCTTAATTGCGGACTCCGTTTGGAGAAGTTTCCATTTGATGTACAAGAATGTCCACTTATTTTTGAAAGCTGTAGGATGTTATAGTTTTTGTACTACAAAGTCAGCTATTTTATTCAACTGTGCTCCTTGGAATGAATGGAATTTTTACAGGGACATACAATGTGGTTGATATGGAGTTGTATTGGGACCAAGATCCAATCATATTTGCAGATGAATTACATTTAACTGAATATAAGCTAATTGAGAAATGGGTTAACACATCAGAAGTATATTATACTACATCACAGCAACATTATGGTCATTTTGGCATGTATTTTTGTTACATATAATAAATAATGTTTCAAAACTCTATTTTAATTAACTATTTCTCATATTTGCAGCTGGTAATTTCAGTTCACTTAGTATAACATTTAAATTAGCACGTGAAATGGGATTTTTTATGATGGATTATTATATTCCATCTATACTAATAGTAGTTATCTCTTGGGTGTCTTTTTGGTTGCATATGGATGCAAGTCCTCCACGAATAGTTTTAGGTGATATATTTAAGAGATGTCTTACAGACTTAGTCTGTAGATAAACTAATAAACAAAGAATTAATTAAAATTTCTATATCTAGGAACAAACACTATTTTGACATTTATGACTCTTGCATCCAAAGTAGAAAACTCCCTGCCAAAAGTTTCTTATATAAAAGCCAGTGAAATATGGTTTTTAGGTTGTACAATATTTTTATTTGCAGCAATGGTTGAATTTGCTTTTGTTAATACAATTTATAGGCGAAAGTATGTATATATTATGTATGAACATGAAATCTCATATTTCACACATATTAATTTTATAAACATGTTTAGAAAAAATGTTCCCTTAAAAAAGGTAAATAGCAAATACATATTAAAATCAACGTTAACACCCAAACTGGCTCGGAAACAATTTCAAAAAAATACTACGGGGTTGGAGCGATCACGATCTTGGTCTTCACTTGATAACGCAAACTCCAGTGAACAAGATTTTTCGAGTCAAAATTATCTTACTGTACACGTAAGTATGTCTCGTAAGAAAATATATCGTAAGAAAAGTTAAATATTCAAAAGTATACAATTTGTCATTACAACTGTACTTTTATTACAGAGTTTTCCAAGTACTCTTAACATTCCTTCTGTTAAAATTGAAGAAGATAAAGATCAAGAATGTTCTATTGGAAGCGTTATAACTGTTAATAGCACATCATCACCGAAACCTTTGCAACGAAGAGCAACTCTTGCACAATTGCATAATTTTACAACAATGACTCCACAAGAAATTGCTCAGTGGATCGATAGACGTAGCAGAATTGTATTTCCTGTAGCTTTCATCATATTTAATATTTTTTATTGGTCTTTTATTTGGATATAAAAATTTTATTTGGATGTCAAAAATATATAAATTAAATACATAGAAATATTTTTTTAATAAATTAAAATTTATAGTATCGATTGCATTTATACAATTTAGCTGTATAAAATCTTAAATGGAAAATGTTTTTCCATAACATATATGTTATTGTAGTGATTGTTTATTTATTTTATATAAATTGTTCCTAATGTAAAAAATAAATTATAAATAAATAAATTATAGCAAATTTGAGTGCTCTTCATTTCAATACAAAATATGATCACACGGTTGAATTTAAATTTATTTTATAGATTTGTTTAAATTTATTTTTATTTTTAAATAATTTAAAATAATTTACATGATAAATTGGCATATGTACATACATTCTCATATTATACAAATTGAAAAAATATTTGCTTTTCACAGTGTTGCTTTGTACATTAACAATTATAAAACAATATCTTTGTAAGCAAAATATATTACTGTAAATATAAATATTATATAATGAAATATATTTATATAAAAATTTGTGTATACATAATTATAATAGTATCTTTATGGAATGTATTATATGTTAGAATGTTAGAAGGTTGTTTTGTACTCAATTTGAAATAAGATTGTAGCAATTTTGATAATTATACAATTATTTAAAAGAATACAATTACAATATTTCTGATTATATGAACATTTAATTGTTTTAAACATGTGTTACAAATACATATATGTTTATAAAACAAATTCACTTGTTTCTGAAAACAAAAATTAATTTTATAAAATTAAAAATATGAAAATTAAAATCAATAAGAATTCATTGGCAAAAATAATAAAATTATTATCAATTTAAATATATTTATTTTATATTAAATTATTGCTATTAATATTTTTAATAAAAATAAATAATATTGATAAATAATATGTATTAATTATATAATTGAGCAAACATTAAAACACTATAAACATTTTAAGAAATTAATGATTTCTTAAAATTATAACATAAAATCAATGCATAATTAACGATTTAAAATTTTTTAAGTGTTTATAAAATAATTTAAATTTATTTTTGAAATAAAAGACTTTATCATATATAGTTATAAAATTCATATTTAGTATCATTTAATCAGGAAGTATTGTATTTGCCCAATTGTATTAGCATTAGTAAAATGCTAAATGAAAATATCAATATTTATACCATCTAACATTTGTACAAATATAGTTCATACAATATTGAAAAAGAAGTATGAAATACTTACCAAAGATATTTCATAAAACTTGGGCATAAATTTAACAGTAAATTTAACATACAAAAATAATATTTGTCCTATTTGAATTTCTTTTTCCTTATTATAAAATTGTATGACATGTATATTTTTATATAAGAAAATTAACTGTTATAATCAATAAATTATCATGGAAATTATTATAAAAATATTGTGCATAAGATAATACAATATATTATTTACTAATATATTATTTACTAATATATATAAATCTAATAAATCAATAAATTTCTGTCAATAAAAGTATTGAAATGTAATATGTATTTAAATATGTCATACATATTTCATTAAAATTGAAGTAATAAATTATAATATTGTATAAAACATTTGTATACTTTTAGTAATTGTAAAAACTTATTAGTTATTTTAATTGATTTGATAGTTCTAATATCAATAAAAATTATGTAATTAAGTAAAATTTTATATATACTATAAGTTGGACAACTTCAAATAGGACAAATATTTGTATAAATTTTTTTTAAATGTCATATGCTAATTTTTTTCTTCATAGAACATTTCAGATGAATGTTATGTGCAAGATAATTAATTAAATTTTATGATACTTGAATATTAGGATAGAATCCAAAATTAGTTCTTAATTGTTCTAAAAAGACAAAAGTAAGGATAGTCTGTGGAGCTAATCTGATAAATGCAGGTACGTAACCCTAAAATAAAATAATCAAAATACTTTTAAAATCATACTCTTAAAATTTTATTTTATAAGAATACATTATCAGGAAGAGTATTATTTGAATAAACACATTTTGTTGCGTTGAATTGAAATAAAATCAATACAAATTAATTAAAATAAAAGATGTAATTAGGAAAATTATAATTAAAATATAAATATCTTATGATATAAAGTAGATTAAAAAATTTAGAGCTTGAATATAATTTTCAAGCTTTGCTTGTATGTAATTTTCTTTCTTAAGTAGATATGTAATTTCTTTAGAAAATTAGATATACTTACAAATTATTTTTGTTTATATTTACATAAAAATAAATCTCATATGTATAAATAATTACTTTTTATATACTATTATGCAATACATGCAGAAATAAAAATTAAATATAATCAGATACAAAATATTCTCTATTTTTTTAATATATATAATTGAATCATAACTATATCTTCAATAATATCTTTACTATCGTTACTATCATTACACTATCTAAAACATTTACAATTAATTTCTTCTATATATTTCTTCGATATATTTGATCAACTACGTGCAAAATATATATAAATAGCAAAAAATATATAAATATATAAATAAAAAATGTTATTTCTAACAAGAAATAAAATTGAAATAAAATTATGTTGTAATTAAGTGGTATATTGTACTAAGCACAATATAGCTACATATTAATTCTCTTGTTTAAAATATTCAACTCCGAACTATTTGGTGAAAGAATTAAGTTTAATTAAACTTCAACTAAATTATCTAAACTAATTATAAAAAATTCCATAAAATTGCTAATTCTAATCTATTTCAAATGTGTTTACCCAGATTATAACCTTCCTATTATTAGAATATAATAATATAAAAATAATTAGAAAAAATTAGCGCAGTACAATAAAAAAACTTACTTTGAAAAATGCGAATGGTCCAAGCTTAGCAGTATACAAAAATAGATCCATTAAATTCTACAAAATATTACATAAATGAATCTTTAGTGCATAAATATTGGTGCATTCGATGCAGTTTAGAGCATTCAATTTTATTATTACAATTACCTTAAATTCTCCCGGTTTAGCATTCATTGCACGTGTTTTTAAAACATCCAATGGTTGCGTAAGAGTTGTAGCTACAGCGCCCTTGTAAAAGAATAAGACATTGTGAACAACTGTGAATGTGAAGTGATAGCAATAATCATGTTTGTTATATATATTATATTTTGAAAATAAAAAAAAAGAATTGTTATTTAATTTATACGATATATATATATTTTTTTAAATTCACTTTTTAAAATTATATATTTTAAAAATATTTGATTAAATATAGTTTTCTTTTTTTCAATATATGCCAGTTATTTACAACCAAATATAACATAATGTTCATACTATTTAAATGAATATCAAGAATATTATTTTTTGTTCGTCTTTTTGCACTTGGAACAATTTTAGCAAATTTTGACAAATAATATTTAATATAAACAATTATTTTTTGAACTATATTTAAAAATATATACATAAATAGAGTTATTAATTTAAAATAGTTTATTTTTCATATTAAATATATTGTTTCATATTAAATATATTAAATAACATTGTTGTTACTTTTCATACCATATTTTCTCAAATTATTTTATATTTTATATGTACTTCATATAGAATGTTCTACACAAAAACTAATAATATATTTGCTAAGTTATTTTAAATTAAAAAGATCAGATATATTATGAATCTAAAAATAGTTAAAAAAAAGGAAGACTATTTTTCTGCAAAAAATATTTTTTTATACTATACTATGTGTATTTTTCGTTTACTTATATTTTAAAAGTGTTTGACCAGTGATTTTTTTTATTTATAAACAATTGTACTTGATTAATGATACCATTGTAATTGCAAAATACTTGCATGTGCTTCCATGTTATACTTTACTCAAGATAAGAAAAATATATTTTAACTCTGTTTAATTATTATATATTATTTCTTTAAAAATAGAAGGTCATATGAATAATCATTGAATAATCAATATACATAATTATAAATATGCTCTGTTAAATATGTTACACTTGATCTTTTTATGAATTATATTATACAAATGCATTCATTTAATAAAATAAATATATAACAAATATGACATAAAATACTTAAAAAAATATTTTGAAATATTTTTGGTACATATTAGAAATATATTATTTAGATGTACTTACTGCAAATACACTTGATACTGTATGAGTTACAGGATTATCTTTAAAGTAACCAGTTTGTAACAACATAATTTTAACTTGATCATAAAAACTTAATTGTCCAATAGTCATTAATGCAGCTCTTAATGTTGCTGTAGAGCATCCATTAAACAAATGACGTATTCCTTCTTGTTGAATTACACGTATTATTCCATCTAAAGCATGCTTATAACTATAATGAAATTTAGTATCAAATAACAGGAGCAAAAATCAATTAAAATAGTAACTTATATTCTCACTTTCGTCTTAGTTCTGGTGGAAGTTTTATATCATTTTGCATGCGTACATTAATTACATCTCCTGGTGTTCCAAAAATACCACCAGCTGCACCAGATAATCCAGCCAATAATAACTTTTGGTAAAATAATAATGATTGTCCAGATGTTTCAAATGTTTGTTTACCTACCTACATGTATATCCAAATGGAAAATGTAATCTAATATTTTAAATAATAACAACAAATAGATAGAGAAGTTAAACATACAGTATAAACAAACAAATTAATTATACTACATATAATATAAATAAATTACTTCATATGCTCCAAATCTAATTGTAGAATATGTAAGTTGACGAAGCAAAGAAGCACTTAATCCATTGTACAAAGCTAGAATTCCCTGATTCTGTATTATAGATGTGGTTAATCTTGCTATAGATATCTTGCCTTCTTGTTGTGTTTGTAAATGAACCTATAAATGTGGTGTGTGTAAGTGAAATGCTATCGCATTCCAGTACATCACAAAATTTTTTTTATAAAGCTCACTATTCACGTAACACTCAGTATTTAAAACACAAAGTTATGATTAATATTTTTAACTGTTATTTTAGTTATAATTATTTTTAACTATAATCTTAGAAAAAAAGGAGTTACTTTTATGTTATATTCATTTAAAAATTTAATAATAAAGATACCTTCAATAAATCTAAAGGATGGGTAACACAAGCAGCACCTGCAGAGGAAAGCCCACCAAAATACCACCGCGACAATTTTTTTGTTTTATCTGTCATGTTTTCTACGTTTCATGCTTTCATAAAACAAGTAAAAAAGACATATTGGAATAATTAATAAATGAAACTATTTAAAATAAAATTTGATTAATATGTTTACTTATTTTTTTGTATTTTTACATGATTCAGAATTATATATACATATATAAATAAAAATGTACACACATGTATGTAGGTACATAAATTAAAAAAGCTAATAAATAAAATAATAAAATGAATTATTAATAATTATTTAAAAAGTATTATTTATTAAAGTAAATTATTAATAATTATTTTAAAGTATTAGTATTAATTATTAATATACAATATAATAACAGTATATAATAAATTAATTATTATAGATATTAAAATATATATGTAGTAATGTGTATGTATGCGCGCGAGTGTATGTGCCATATTCTTTAGTTACTTATTATTCATATATATGCATATATGAATGCATACGTATACTTATAAAAAAGAAAATTTAAATTTCAATGTGCTTTAAACAATAAGTTGAACGCATAATTGCTAATTGGTAAATTATTAAAAAAATAGTAACTTTTGTGCAGGGTAAAATTTTGTTACGAAAATCACATATAATTATGAAAAAACTTATACAAACAACAAATCTTATAATTAAATAAATTAAGTAAGTAATATAGCATAAAAAAATCGTCATAAAGAAATCGATGAATTTATTTAATTGATATTTTTTGAAATATTTTGTAAAAACTTCAAACAACAGTTTACTTTAAACGTTATCACGAATCGCGATATAAATTATAATTTTACCGCACATACATGCACGTCAAGTACAGTTTAATCATAATTCCCTGTGATAATTAACTCTGTTAACGATGTGTAAATAGAACATTCATATTATTTCTATATATTCATATATTTTGTACAAACATATGATGTTTTTAGCAAATTGCAAATAAAAAAGATTTTATCTATTATATAAATTATTATTTTTTATCAATTTAAATGACAAAAACGAAACAATAATGATAGTGAACTTTCATTGATTAATAAATCAAAATAATAAAAAGAAAAAAAACAGATGAGTTGAACACAGTAGATATAAATAAGAAGACGTAATGGAGTGCGATGTAAAAAAATCAACTTACTATAAATAGTATCATTAATAAAACTTTTAAGCCATTCTTGGTTAACAACTATCCCCAACGATATCTGAACTGTGACTGATGTAATGTCCAAAATCAGTTAATAGATCTGGAAAGTTAGTGAACGCGCACGCATCAGCTGATAGCCACGTGTTATACCACCTCCTTTCAAAACTGGAACTTCCTTTTATCGATGGTTACTTTTAAAAGTAGTTTTATTTTATTTTATTTTTTTTCAGCAAAATTGATTATTCTCAAACGAATATTTGAGTATTGAAAGATATATAAATTTTTTTACGTATGACTTTGCATATTACCTATGATTGTGCGAAATGTAAAAAGAGAAGGATTGATGTAAATTAAATGTTTATATATTATAATTATTTTTTGGAGAAAAATGTATTCCAAGCAGCTACATCCTATATGTTATATGTAATTTATTAGTTCTTAATAAATTATGTATAATTTATTATTTCTTAACAAATTATTATATATAACAAATTATTATATATTATATATTATATATAATTTATTAGTTCTTAATCATTTTTCTTATTCTGATGATTTTTGTTGAATCATTAACATTTGAATATTTTTATACGATTGAAATTTTTAAATATATTTCTTTATTTATATGAACTTTTAACAATTTGTATGAACTTTATAGGAAATTAATGTATGTAAAGTATAGATCCAATACATGATGTATAGAGATAGATTTGTACAAAATTCATTTAGTATTGAAAGAAGAATATGCAAATAGATGTATTGTTGTTACGATATTTTATTTTTCTACAATTCTTGCAAACATATTGGAATATCATTAATTAATTTTTAATTTATGTACATTGATTGTAACATCAAATTATTAAGATTACTATAAAATATGTTAAATATTAAATATATGTTAAATATGTTAAATATTGTATTTTTTTATATTGAAATTATAATTCAAAGTGTGATATATTAAAATTTTCTTGAAAAATCGCGCCGTTGGTTGTAACAGTTCAGTAATTAGCTGGATGCATTTCAATCTAACCTTAGATTTAACTAACTTGTTTAAAGCTAGTGAAAGCATGTATTCTCTATTATCGTAGAGTACGTGTATCAATCTAACAAGATGTGAAATTTATGTTCTGTTATATATAATTAATCATTAATTACTGGTTAAATTAAGCTGAAAAATTTATCCTGTTTGATAGTGTTTAAATGCAACATACATAACCAATAATTGTTGTGTGTCTGGTATCTAAAAAATAAAATATAATTGTATAAAAAATAATTTAGGTTGAAGATATAATAACATCAATTTATAATTAATTCATAAATCCATTAAGAATAAAATTCTCCTGTTATTTTTAATGTGAATTATGACTAATATAATGGATTCAGTATCAAATGTACTTGGTATTGATAAAGTGAATATGGATGGAAAATTAATTTGTATAGAAGAGCAACATGATACTAATGCAAACTTTGTATTGAGTTCTATTATATCTAATGCATTAAAAAGAAATTATGAAATCTGTTTTGTATTATTTCATAATACAATGAATCATTATCATAACATGGGCATGAAATTTGGTTATAATCTTACATTACTGAGAGAAAAAGGTAAAGTTACAGTTATAGAACCAATGAAGATTGTTGCATCTAACATGGAATATATATATGAACAAGCAGCAAACAATTTAGTTCATGATATATTTGTAACTATTAAAACTGAATGTGATAAAATAATACAAAATAATAAACATGTTATTATTATCATTGACGACTTAAGTCATATTTATAATATTGGATGCAATTTAAAAGAGTCTATGTATTATATGAGATATTTAAGATCACTTATTGAATGTTATAATATGTGCCAACTTTGCGTTATAATGCATACCTATAAAGATGAAAATTCTTTTTCTAATGTACTTGCACATGGATTTAAATACATAGCACATTTATTTATTAAGACCGAGCTATTTGAAACAGGATATTCTAGTGATGCATCTGGAAATATAACAATTAATTGGAAAATGGATGATGCTAGAATAAAATATAATTGGCCTGAGGTAATGAAATATATATATAAGTTATCGGATCGTCAAGTACAAATTTACACACCCGGTACATCAGCTTTACTAGCGTAAAACAAACATTTTAGAAATTTATTTATAATTTTATATAAGTATTTGTATGAAAAAATAATAAACCATTTTATAAATTTCCTACACATGTATATTTATATATATATATTTATTTATTTTATTCTTATAGTTTGAGAAAAAATGATAACATAGTTGCGCTGTTATTAAATTTTTAATAATATCATATATAATTTTTAAATTTGATAAATGGTACATATAATTTTATAGTTTATAGCTGAAAAATTGACATTTATTATAATTTATCAAAATAATTCGAATAAATAGGAAATGATAAAAAGAATATCACTTGATAAGTTTTTTTTTGTCGTTTTTTTATCACGTTAGTTATCACAGTTTGGTTTTAGTTTTCATGTTATTCTAATTTTAGATACATTGTTAGATTATTTGACTTTTATTCAGAGCACTGTTTTAATTCTAATATTAATATTTTCAAAATGATTGCTTTTTTAACATTACTGGATATGGTTCATCTTCCTGCTTTATCATTATTTGTGCATTTTCTCTTATATTTTTTACATTATTTTGATTTGTTAATTTTTCTCCATTTTTCTTGTATATTTTGTTCCATTTTCATTCTTATAATCTTTTATCTTAATTATTCTCCTTACGAAAACACTTATATAACGTGAATATTATGAATTATTCTTCGTGGTATAAAATTATTTAAAAAAATGTTTAAAAAATAGAAATTTGTACATCGTATGATAGCATGATTACCGTATATGAACAACGAGATGGGATAAAATCTTGTAAAAAAATCAAATCTATATTTTAAAATTTATTTAATTTTTCATCAATATATTTACACATTTTGGTGATCAAAAGTTGTTTAATAAGAATAAGAAATTACAATTTAGTGACATGTATTCTATACATGTAGATTAATACTGTAATTAAAAAATTAAATGTATAAGTTTCGTACAAAGTTTGTCATATACTACTAAGTATATATCTTACTACAAGCAATTGTAATTTTCTTTGACCATATGGATATTTTAACATGTTAATTTGATGGTAAACTGTCTTGTAATGTAGATGGACAGTGACCAGTCCACGGGTCCAATAATAAAACACTTCGAGATTTCGCATTTGATAGTTACATGCTTGTTAATCATTCATTTTATAATTCTTTTGTTAATATTCTAGAGTAAATGTTACTATGTCAGTATCTCTCAGTTAAAGATCATCGCATACATGGATCAAAATTACTGGAGAATTTGTACGTGGATAATAAATACTGGAAAAAATAGTTTTGGAAAATCTGATAGTATAGTGAACTAACAAAGACTACAGAATTACTGTAATTCTTTTTGTATCTTGTGCAGTTAAATTGTAGATACGACTGGAATATAATTCTAAATGAAATCCATTTTCATCAACATATATTTTTTTTCTCTAATATCGTTATCTCTAATTACTTATGAAAATTGAAGTAATTTTATTTATGGTATATATTGTATAATTGGGTAATAAGTTTGTTTACTTTTTTTGAAGTTATCTGATAAATTTATATAACATTTAATATGTTCCTATAAAATCTATCTCCTGTATATACCATAAAATTGTATAAAATATTTCATCTTTAGACCGCATTTAAATATTACAAGAAACTGATACATAGTTAATTACTCAGCTGACTGATTGTGAAAGTGAAAATAAGAGAAGTAATATTATAGCAAAGTATTACAGCAAAGTGAACCGTGAACTGATTAGTCACCTGCCACTCTATGTGCTATCATATTTGTTTTAATTGGTTTATTTTCTCAGTCAGCTGACTAGTCAACTACACGGTGACCACGACCTGTTCTGTGCCTGCACCCTAACTTATGTAAGCCATTTACGTCTGGCCTACTTATATAAGTCATTTACATCTGACCAATGCCAGTGTAGTGCCACAGCAGGTCTTACTTGATATTATAATTTTCGCATTAATAAAACATTGAAATGATTTTAATATTTAATATTCCGTTTATTTACTTTAGTAATTTAACTGGTGTTTAAATTATAAATCTTCCACATATCTACACAAAGATGTTTTAACATATCTTCCAAAGAAGTTTTAAATATTCGTTTTCAAGATGCTCCATACAGATGTTAGCCTATTGTAATTTCTAATGTCTGATGATAGTTCTTTTGGAAAAGGAAATAAATGGAGCTGATGGAAAAAATGAGGCTGTCTGGTATTTTATTCTTAAGTAATTTTACGTTATTCTACTACATCCAACTATGTTATACTTTGTCCAACCACAGATGAGATACATGAATATATTTTTTTGTTCCATAATTTCAAAGTCTTAGGAGTTTCTTACAATTTTCGTGTTACATCCTGTTGTATCAATTTAGATAGATTTTGCACCTCAGCATTATTATGTTATGAGAATTAAAATCAAAAAATATGGACAATATCGTCACATCTGCCCCGAGAGTTATTTATTGAATTGAACGTGGTGATACTTCATCAGTGAAGGAATATAATGATTTAAAACAGCGATTGATGAAAATTAAGATGAAAAATTCATTATATATTTGATTATTTACATCCATTTAAAGGTATTAGAAAAAGTTGATTGAAATATATTTTTTAATAACATAATTAAATATGAATTTATTTATTTATTTTAGTGTGTAACTTCAGAGTCTGAATGAATCCTGCAAACTCGATTTTATAAAAGCTTGGAAGTATTAAAGAAATGTTTCCACAAACATTGTTTGGTATAAAATCATATTGTGTAAACTATATTTTGCAGATCGTTCGTTTTTGAAATTTCGAAGTCATTTGTTAAGACGAATTTAATGATATGCATACGAGGTCGTTTGTTGTTATAATTCATTTAGAATTAATGAATTATTAAGTTCAGTAAAATGGCGAAAACAAATCATATAATTAAAAGGCTCACTATAGAGGGAAGATTTCAATTTTTAAGATCATGAAAAAAAAAAAAGAAAAATTGTTCAGTAATGGAAAATCTTCTCTTTAGCGAGAGATTTTTATAATTTTCGAGAAGAAAAGTATTCTTACTTTTACACTTACTGCATGATGTAAAAATGAATATTTTTGAAGGAAACAAACTCAGAATTGTTTACTCTTCTTTACTAAAAATAAAATCAAGTTAATTGTTTTATAATTTTTTTTCACGAAATTATAACGGTTTAAAGTATTATTAAAATTGACAATTTTTTACTTAGTGTATGAATATTTTCATACACTAGGTAAACACACTTCTTTTTTACGATGACACACATGAATTTTGTGTATTTGATTCATTGCTAAACCAGAGTTTGTTTATTTTTTATTCCAAGATATCATTTTGTGCGAATGCGCGATTGCAGCGCTCCAACGGTGAAATACGCAATATACTTCCTACGATTCTCGAACATAATCGATATTTCTTAGGATCGATTTTTAGCGGGAAGAATGGCGGAAGGAAGTCCACTTCATCTGTAAAAAAGAAAGTATTATCCAGAAGTTCTTAGGTAAAAATTTAAATCAATAGTTGTTAAATGTGTGTTTGTGTTGTGAATTTTTAAGATAAAACGTACATTTTTGGCTTCAAGTCAAGGTAAGATTTAACAAAATAATTATTATATATAATTTTCAACAATTAAAGAAATAATAGCATATAAATGAATTTTTAAACTTCTTCGTTTCAATTTTTTTATTTTCTACTGATAGCTTTTCACATTTTTGTGAACACTCGTGAACTTTAAAACATTTTAACTTGTATCAGAGTTTATTTCATTTATTTCACAGGATAAATACACAAATAAGGAACAATTGAACGAAATAGCATAAAAGAATATTTTAATGTATCTTTTTTTTTTCTGAAATTTTCTATAAACCAATTCTTCGTTCTCCGGTTATGATAGATTTAAATGCAGATGGTCAAGGATACACTATTCAAGTTATGAATAAACGTATAGTAGTACATATGCGTAATTAACAGATTATATTCGCACAAAATTTATTCTACAACTTGTTCAACAACAAATTATATGTATATATGTATGCATGCAT
>CAJDYZ010010170.1:0-30085 GCA_903986555.1 Heterotrigona itama | reverse complement strand
TTTTTTTTTTTTCCTTTTCAGAGAATAATTGAGAATCTGTGTACGAGATATTTATTTATATATATCGAGGTCCTTTATTCGTCATTCTCCGTCTCGTTTATTCGCCAACTCGGGGTGGATTTACATATGAATGCTAATATCACTATTCTCATTTCCCGAAAACATTTCTTGCTGAATAATAATTTGCTAAAAAAACCTCGCTTACTTTAATTGTACGTGTTTGTTGGAAAATTCAGGAGAAATGATTATCATTTGCTTCTAATATTTATTTTGTTTCATTCCCTTTCAATCGTAACACTTTTCTTCTTCTTCTTTTAGAAATAGTAGAATACATTACTTACGTAGTATAGGATTTATTTTCTAAGTTTTATATATATATATATATCGTTGATTCAATCATCTGAATATGTCAAGGAAAATTGAATTGTACATCGTCTTATATATCATGTTGGAATTAATATCAAAGCATCCGTAGGATTTAATAAATAAATCCAAATATTTGAGTTACGTGATAAAAAAATGAATTCTTGCAGCACTTGAAAACATTCTTTTATTCTAACTTAATTACTCAACGACAATGAAGTTGATCTCCCGACCATGTGACCGGAAAATATGGTTTGTAAGAAGCATTTCCGATTACTTCTTCTTATCTAGCGCACTGTCCACACGTCGAAATCCACCCCGTGAGAAGTTGTATGTAACATAATCTTTTAATGTTTATACGTTTACCGTGTTTTTATCGTTCCATGACTACCACTTTGTAGCCGTGCTAGTTATAGCAACGTTTGCTCCAATGAAGGGGTTCATCGAGGGGGCTATATCCAACAGATAAATATTATCATTGTAGTTGAACAACGTTTAAGAAAGATAGTAACATAATTGTCGATACATCGCAAAATTAATCATCCATGAATATATTCAAATAAGAATGACGCATCGGAGGTATATAAATATTTTCAACGCCAAAATAACATTTTGTTGGACAGTGAAGAATAATGCCATCAAGTTCAATATGTGATATACTTATAAATCTAACTGTAGAAAGTAATTCGAAAACATTAGGCCGTTGAAAATCAATTGACCGAATTGTAAAACTTGTAGTTATATGACATGACTCAAATTACGATCCATAGTATTAGTGTTTGGACCGTTGTAAAACAAAATTACAATTTGTCATTATTAATAGGTATTCTTTCCGGAGACTCCACATCAATGATAAATTATTCTTTTTTTTATTATATTATAATTTAATATTTTATTTTATTTTTCTTTTGCAATTTTTGTTTTAAGATATATATATATATGTATATGTATCACATATAAATTGAACGCAATTAAATCAAATGTTTGATCCTTCAATTATTCTTTTCGGGATGTCATACTTGTAATAGTTACTCTCACAATCAAAAGATTTACTCGTTTTCCAATGTTTCTTCGCGTTTCACTATGTGATATTGTGTCATTTGACATTTCCTCACTTTTACTTGTGTACTTCATACCTTTTCATACTTTTTCCATACATTTAACACTAAAGTACGTGAAATATCATTTAAGTGATGTGATCGATCGAAAGGCAAATTTTACAACTACTAGTGTACAACTTGCATAATCGACATAATTTATTAATACAATTCAATCAACACTGAAAGTCTTTCCACGCATCGGTGAAGATGAAGAGATCGGTGCGAGAAAAAAACTGCGAGAGCGTGACTTGAAAATAAAACTATCATGCCGTAAAGAGTTGTGCAAGGATGCTGAATTCTAGTGAAGAATTCGATTGCTTTTAACTTAGAAAATAAACTTCAACCAAGGCGTAACAATCTTCGCGTTTGTTTCGTCGTTTGTACACAATGTTTAACAGGGGAGAAATAAAAATGCACTAGAACAAATAAAAAAAACAATATATTTACATAAAACGCCAACAGCAAAAAGCAAAAGATCAAGAGGTTTCGTAATCTCTTTTTCGTTCTCTAACGAAATAAAATTTTCCACCTGGATATATGGATAACAAAAGAGAAATATTTAACATTAATTATCATGTAACTACTTACGCATATTATAAGCTAGGTATATCTATCTAATAAAGAGGAAAGTACTACAGCGATTATTTACATCAAATTGTTCTTAAATTTACGCATAGACCATTTTTCAATGCACATACATATGCATACAGCGATAATATACACTTTTACATGGCGTTATACTGCTAATACTTATTTAAAGTGCACATGCTTGCATCGAATTATATTAATTTAATTAATTAAGGCGTAGAAGAAAATTTTGTGCTGTTGGTTGCATATTATATCACATCAAAATTACTGAGAAAAATATTTATTATTTATTAAATTTTTATATGTATATTTAATGAATACATATGATGACTGTAAAAAATTTCAAAAAAAGAAAGAAACTCAATATTGTAATTATGTTATAGAAATATATATTTCAGTTTATAAAATGTTATTTAATATTTATTTTATGCGAGGAACTTTGCAGTTAAGACTGCCTTTGAATTACTATTATAGCAATATAATATTTCATCATGGTCGACGATATAAGCTGTTTGAAAATACTTAAACGAAAGCACAAAATTCTTTTCTACACTTGATGACTACCTACATTAAATAAAATGAAATACCTTGAAATTAAAGAAATAATTTATAGAACAAAATAAAATTACTCTTGCCAAATAAAAATCCATCATACTTCGTGCAAGCACAAAAATTTTTTTTATATTTTTAAAACACCGCCAAACTGACACTGGTAATACTGACACGAAGGATTGTGAAAAATAAGAAAAACCAATATTTCATTGCATTAATCCGACGGATATAAAATATTATTATTGTAAAACAAGAGACATAGTTTCAGATGAAGCGCTTTTAAACTTGCATGTAGAATAATAATTTCCAGTCGACTACTTGCTCAGCTAACCAAATGCAATTATACTCAATAATAATTAATAATTATACTCAATCGACTGACACGAAAGCAAAATCTTAAATAAAAAAATGTTTTTCTTCTCAGTATATTTTTAATACGTAGAATCATACAATTGTATCATGATTTCGGGAACACTCTGTATATTGAATATTGCATTCAAATGACGACGTTTAAATCTAATATTACAGACCTTGAGGATGCCAATACACTCGAGGCCTGTCTTATTTAACTCTCAGAGAACCATGCTAGGTGTATATACTGAATATTTTTTTATTTATTTATATCCATTGAAGAAATTTTTTTGAAATAGGAAATATCAATTATTACAAAGAAAGATGAATATGAGTCAACTATGCTCATGGGTTCTACGGGATCTTGTCGGTATTCGGAGAGTTAAACAAGTTATTTCTCTCATTTAACAGAGAAGCAAAGTAAATAATAATGACTTTTGGTCCTATAATTAATTCCGTTCGAAGAAACTTCATATTTTTGAAAATATTATGTAAATAAGTTCATTGACACAGGTATTCTTATTAATTATCTAAATACTATCACTTTCATACAGAATTTATCTAATCAAAGAGTAATTGAGTCTACTTTTTTAATAAATACATATACATTTTTCATCAAGGAATTCATGAAATAAATAATGAAGAATGAAGATAGTTCCATTTATAGATTAAAACCGGACACCGTGTGTATGCAACGCACGAGACAGTAATTATGTTAAATAACTTCTAGCTTAAATTGTCACCTATAAGCTCAAGGATATCAAGTGAGTGTTAACATCATGTAGAGATCAATGGAACAATGAGGAGAGAATAGACTAGAAATATCAGACACCAAAGATTTTCATCTATTCAATTGAATTTTGAAAATTCTGTTTCAGTTTGACAACAGTAAAATTTTTTCTGACACAGATTTTATTACACCAACTCAGAATGCAATTTCTTTGACTGTGAGGGAAGCGAGCAATTTGCATCTGAAAATATTAGAATATCAATTAACTCAATGTTAGCTGACGCAATGTCACACAGTTCTTCTGACGTCAGTCCAATACTAATTGCAAGCTAATTCTCATAATTATGTATATTCATATTATTTCTTTGCAAATAAGCAGAATCCGAGTAGATGTTCATTTCATTTATTAAATTAATTCTAATCTTTTTCATATACAGGATGTCCCGCATTTTAGTGTTCAAACATTACCAATGTGTTCTGATAGGTAAAAATAAGTCATTCAAATCAGTAGTCATACATCACTTTTCATTTGTTTGCAGAACTTTCAGTCGACAGCACTGTTTAGTTATTACAATATAATCGTTAAAAAAAAGAAAAAAAGATGAAAAAGAACTGGGTTTAATGGCAAGAATAGGAAAACAAGTTTTGGAGAAAGTGGAAGTGTAGAAAAAGAGAGAAAATATTGAAGATTGAGATGTAAGGAACTAAAAATGTTTAGTCAGAAATAATCTGGACTAATCTAAAACGCGTGTATCAACTGTCAAATGAAAATAATATGTTTTAATCGAAAAATTTGAAATTAAATTGTAAGGCAAGGGATTGATCGTTTTCAGTAGTTGAATAGTTGACAAGTAAACGAATTTGGTTATTTCCAAAGGGTCATCAGTGATACCTAACGATCCGATTGATCAACTATCTGAAGGAATTTTTATGAGCTTTACATAATCGTTTGGAAGCCTCACATCTGTCCTGTTCATTAAGATTGTACTTCAAATGTATGAAAGAATGTGAGTAGTATGTTGATTGTATTACTGCCTTGTATTCATTTTCCACCTTATATTTTTAAAAAAGCTCTTACATAGGCATTATCATTCCAAAATAGGATATTCCAATTGTTTAAATCTTCAAATCATGAATAGATTGCGGATTTTTATGTAAATTCATATTAATATAATACAATTATAATTAATATAATTAATTAGTAGATACAATACAATTAACATAATATAATTAAAAATATAAAAATTGACTAAATTGTATGTACTGAATATTGCTTTGTATATTTTATACATTTTTTCTACATATTATGCACGTTTTGTGCAATTTTGCATTTTTAGATTTTTTGTAGTACATGATAATCCGCAGTCTAGTCATGAAAGAAGAATCACTTAAACATTCAGTTTAAACCCACCTCAATATTCGTATGAACTCGTACAAATTTAATCTTCATAGAAGCATCTTTGTCATTGTCAGCCAATTAGTCAGGATATCATTCGTTCTCATTTGTGGGTCAGTAACCCGAAATTAATTTAAAGGATAACAAGATATCTATCACTTGGACATTACATGTCAGTATCATTGAGCATTATTCAAATACAGTATTCCAAAAATGACAAGTTGAATAATTGAGTTAATTGAGTTAATTCAAACATGAAAATTTGACATTAGTAAATTTTTGTTTCTCAGTATGAAACGAATTTGTAGAATTTGTTAGAGAATTATTGCATATTTCAATATTTTAATAAAAAAAATCTTTCTTCTTAAATACATTAATAAAAGAATCTCTTCCACATAAAGAATATATTCTAATTGAAAATAAATGCTGATTTGTAAGTGATAGCAGGATAATATAAAACAGAAAGTATATTATATTGAAAGAGATAGTAAAAAAATGCATGTTCCCCATGAAAATGTATCTAACACATTCACGGCCGATAGTTTTACAGAAATCCATAGTACAAAAACTATAAATTTCTGTGATTAACACAGCAACAAGAATTTAAAGAATTTATTTTTAAACATCATATTTTGTGTCATTTATTATTATTAATTCAAATAAATACAGAAATCCTTCATTCTTTAAAGACAATGATAATTTTTCTATCCGTATAGTCATATTTTAGCCATAAAAAAATATAATATAGTTAGTGGCCATTAATGTGTTGATATTGCTAAATTATTATATATCAAGAGGAAAGTGACACAATTCAAAAATGCGATTTTTAAATCATTATTATGAGAACGTTGCGAAGGCAATCTTTGATCAATTATGAAAATTTTATTCGTTTATCTTCTTAATTTGGCCGGCAGAAAGCGATTAAAGAGTGCTTGTAGAAAACTCATCTTGACTTAGGTGACACTAGGTACTACATTCCATAAATGAAGGATAAACAAAAGAAATGAGGAATTTTTCCGTTTTATAGCACATTTTGCCTTTATAACTCTGATCTAACACTAGAATTAGTCTAATGAAATCAAACAAAATTTATTATATTTTCTTCTATTAGTCTCTTCATTAGTATGAACTAAAATATTGAAACTCAATTTTTTCAATAAAGCTACTTTGTGACATACCCAGTTTCTTCCTTTTATCCTTCAAACTGATTATCATTGTGAATGTAGTAAAGAACCTAAATGAAACTAGTAACCACAAGTTTTCACATAATGTTATTTTAATCACTACAAGAAATTTATAGTTACTGGTTCAGTTATGCTCTTCGCTGTAAATGCGCGTTAATAATTGCTTCGTTTATTTAATTAACAAAATTATCTTAAATAACAAAATAATTAACAAAAATAATTTTGTTCAAAAATTTGTCGCTTCTTCTGGGAAATATATTTTTTTTAGTCGTGTTCACTTTCGTTGTAACTGAGTAATATAAAACATGCATATTGAAATAAGTGATCAATCTTGAGTGGCGTGTTTTTTCTACTTGCGTTGCTAATCTGAGTTACTAAAATCTGCGTACTAAAACATCAACATAAATATAAATGCGAAAATTTTTGTTTTTTTTAATTAAAATATATATACAGTAATAGATTATGTCACATTTTTACATAATTTTCTTTAATTTATTATATTAATTAATATATTTTTCAAGATTAGTCATCCATTTCAGTCACGCTAGACTTTTTACATCTAAAAAATATGACTTTCACTATTCGTTTGGCACAAGTTGCAAAAAAATTACATAAATAAGATAAAACTGAACATCAAAAATCCATTTATTTGATATTTTTTAACTCTTGTGGAGGATATTATCACAATTAATTATCAGACCAAAAGTCAACATCCACAAAAGAGGTTGGAATGGAAAATTCACTTCACAGACAAAATAATTTCATATATGAAAATTCGTCATTTCTATACGTATATATAGATAAATTCGTCGTAACAAGTAAAATATCTTCATTTGTTCGAACTTTTTTAAGATTTGAACTTTCGATATCAGTTCCGAGGTTTAGTCAAAGTTCTTTTCCTTTTATGGTACTTCGGATAATTATATCATCAATCCACGAAGTTTTATGAATTTTGTGATTTTATTAACAATCGTCACGACATACAATTCTACTACGTTCGGTTAAAATCGTATATAAGGATCGTTCCATGGTTAAAAATATCTGACTTTATTATTATATTAAATATTCCCGTTTCAATTTCAAATTACGTGAACGATAGCCTACAATTTTTGCATATCAAAAGAATATCCAAAACATAAATTCATAATTCATAAGCGGCTAAAAGATTCGCAGCAATGTAAAAGGGTTCGTGCGAAATTGCGCAGCGACTGAACCGCGAATCAAAAGCGATATTTCATAAAATATCAGATTACGCAGCAACACGCTTCGCTGGAAGCGTGGAAATAAGAAAACGAAAGGCAAAAGAAGAAAAAAAAATGTTACTTAAATAAAGCTAAAACTGAATGAGAAAAGATTGCGACCTGGAGGGTATAACGTGCATTAATTATTTAAGTACTCGTAATACCAGTTGTGTAAATAACTCTTTCAGCACCGCTGTTCAAATTTGTGTTCTCATTGACGGTGGCCGATTGGCTCATGGCGAAAATAGGCTGTTGGCTCGTGGAATTGTTTTGCGGACCACCCTGTGGTTGTGCCGTAATCGCATCCTCGTCGCTCTCCTCCTCCTGTAAAACACGCAATAATCAGTCCTATTTATTTCCTGTCTGGTAGCAATTATAATTCCCACGAACAGGCATGTACGTGTGTACAGTGAAGAACATAACCGTACCGCTGATTTAAACTAATAGTCTTTTTAAAGAAAGATCTCATTTTAAAGCGTGAAACTTCTACTTTGACAACAGTGAAAGTTCGCATACATAACCTTCTTCATTATCTGTTACCTCTCCATTTTTCTTTCTTCTATCTTTACTAAACACTATCATCTTCAGATTCTAAGTTTAGCTTTCTCATTTCCAGATATATTTTCAATCGCTTCTTCTTTTTCATTTTGATCATTATATTGTTAGTGTAACAAACAAGTCTAGTTGTATTAACAACCAATCCTGTCAATATGACAGATTTCAGAATTTCAAGTGTTTAAAGATACATATTTTTGTTAAAATTAATATTAATCTCCTTTCAGACAACAATATAATTGCGTAAGTCTATCCATTTTAATTATTACCATTTAAGTTATAATATTTATGTGTTAAAGACCGATTGTTTTAATGTTAAATCTGGCAAAGACAATCATGAGACTTAACACATATCCCTACCGTACCCTTTTGTTTATTCACAATTCCTCCAACACCATTTTCCCTAATTTTTATTACATTACTCACCTCTTTCTTTCACCCTTTTCATTAAATCTTTCCTTATTCTTTTTTTCTTCATATTTTTCCATCCTATCAAAAACCTGTTTCTAGTTTCTCTCTCAATCACATAGTGCAAGTTTCATTTGTTTTCCCCTACAGAACTCTGCTTGTATACTACTCAGTATTTCTTTCTCTTCTATATCTCCTTTGTGAATCTTTTGTTCAACGCCACTGCGTACACCTTATCTAACCTTGCCTTGTCTATTTCTTTTTTGTTATTATGTGTTTTCTACATTCCGTTAAGAAACCATTTCATACATCTTATTTTTATTAGCTCTGTTTGCTTCTCCTAATATTTCACTGTCCTCTATCTAATCTAATGTTTTAGCACTGAAGTCACCATCTATTACAGTCGTCCTACCATGATCTTTCTTACTTTTTTATTTTCTTCTTTCTTCTTCATATGCTTCATATTTCTTCAGATGATCATAAATTAGATACTTGATAAGATAATTCAACTTTCTTGGTAAAACATATCTTTAAACGCTTTTTTATCTCTTATCTGAGACGCTGTTTATACATCTGATTTTTAAATTGTAAAAAATGTTTAAGAGCTCATCTTAATATTCTTTAGAACGATAATTTGATTTGTTGCAAGGAATTCTTTAACTTTTGTACATTGTGATCTATTTGCGACTAATATTCTAAAAAAGAAAATTTATAGACATTGATGACGTTCGATGATTGTCATGATATCCTTTTAATCTCAAGGAGAGAAAAAGAATTAATGAATGACATCGTGTCAAACACAGCCAAAATAACCAAGAGTAGACAATTTCAAATAATATTAAGACTCGAATTCAGAAATGTTTGGCATGCGATAACTTTTGAATATATTTTATAACTTAAGAAATATTTAAAGTTATGTATATCCTGCTGTACATCTGAAGAATTATATAATATTTTTAAAAATTTTTTTTATAAAAATACTAATAATTTTATATATATCAATATACGTATATTATGTGTGTATAAATAATAAAATGTGTGTGTGTGTGTATAAGTATGAAAACTAAGCATTTTTCTAAAGATTCGTTCTATGAAACATTTTCTAGGTACTATTACATCAAAGTTATTAATTATGTTAATATCATTAACTAAAATAAATTTCAGTTAAGTAAATATTTTTAAGATAAATAAATAAATAAGTGAACTATAACATTACATGTTATAACCATTTGGTAGCAAACTCTCTTTCTTCGGATAAAGAAGAAAATTAAATGAATCTCCAAATTACTTTCCTACATTTTTTATATATGGAATTGTTACAAATAGACGGCGAATTTTCATAACTATAATTTTTATATGCATTTTTTTCCATTTTTTGTGACTATAAGGAAGAAGAACTGAATATTATAAGACTTTATAAGTAAATTTGAAACTCTCGGCCAACATAGTTTTACAATTACACTAGAATCTCGATTATTGGTCCACCTATTATACGAACGTTCTATCACGGTAATATTCTTTAATAGCAGAAATATATATTTCGTATTTTTTGCACATGTAGCTCATACAGTTATTCCTGTGAAAATCGGTGAAGGTGGCTATCAAAACAAGATCTTTTCATAATAATTTATTAACATGTGATTTACGGATAGTTTCATGTTAATTAAAATAAAATGTGAAATTATTAAGAAGTTAAAGAATGGAGAGTGTGCAACAAACATAGTGTCGAAAATAGTCCATTAGAAAGTCAATGATCGATGGTATAAAAAATAAAAAAATAATTAGTTGAAAATTATGTATATAACGACAACTATGTGTCTCATTGTAAAGCTTTCATTTGCAGCTTTTGAAAAGGAGGTGAGAAATACAAAAAAGCATGCAACGTCAAGCAATTACTTACGTTGGAAAATTTATGCGACATAGCGGCTAAAAAATTTATGGAATCTTTAACATTTATCTAACATTTATGTCTAAGGCTATTCTATTATCCGAACACATTTGTTTTTCAATTAATTCCGATAATCGAGATTCTGCTATATATTACATCCACCGAAAGTAACCAGTCGGGTATTCCTTTAACATAATATATCAAAATTAATAAAAAACTTACAGGATAATTTAATTAATCTACAAACTACGTGTTGCTGTCTGGAGTAAATGCTGATGTAGAATATCTATAGGATTCTCGCAAAATTGAACTTTGTCGCGAATACACGAAACTATAAATAAACCATAGCTCGAATTAACTTTTCATCTCACTAATTTTTTCATTAATTCTGTAAGCTACAGATACATATATGCATACTAATAATATTATTTCCCTGAACATAGAGAAAGGAAGAAATTTAATTTATAGCTGCGTATCAATGACTGGAACTCTGAATTCGTATTTGTTGATATGATTACTAGATAGTGGAATGCTCTATGCAGATTCATATTTTTGAAAATATAATTAAAAAAAAATAGAACCGCGACTATTTCGTATTTGAAAATTTCTCGTAAATGCATAAGAGTGCTTATGCGAAAAGTCTAGCAGTTCACTTCGATTAATAATTTAGCTCTTATGATTAATTATGATTAATTATAATTAAATTAATTATAATTAATTATAATTAATTATAATTAAAAATATTTATTAATTATGATTAATTATAATTAAAAATATTTCATACTGTTCATTTTTAAGTTACATTAGAGAAAATAAGAGACAATCAATGAAATCCTTTATCATCATCATCATCATCATCATCATCATCATCATCATCATCATCATCATCAAATATTTAATATAAATTTAGTACATTGTCACTCGAATTGAGTACAAGTGTCACAGATTGATAAATAAAATATTTATGATTATTTCGAAATAAAACACAAATTAATAAAAAGCAAAGACGTAATTTCAAAGGATACGATTGTGTCGTAGTCTTTCTAGATAAAAATAACTGAACATAACAATGATTTACTCATATTTAACTCTGCTGCATTTTTTCGATTATTTTCGATCCATTTATATTTCTCTAAAATTAAAAAAAAAAAAAAAAAAAAAAAAAAAAAAATTAAAAAATTCTTATCAGCATGCACGATTTTTCGATTAACCCTTACATTAAATATCTTCTTAAGACATCATAAATCTTTAACAGAATGTAAGTTTATAAGTTAAAAATTTGAGTTATTAAATTCGTAGTAAAGTTAATATTGCTAGAAAACATCGATATAATAATTGACTTTTCACGTCTGGAATTGAGTTATTTATGACATTTTAAATTCTCGCGTCACTAGACGACTTCTAATATATTTTAAGCATAAGAAAGAAAAGAAATTTTCGAATAATTTTATGTGTGGTAGAGCTTCTCTTATGTAAACTCTGATTTTTTGAATATTTTAATATTCGAACATTATATTAAGTAGTAACTATAGTTTAATATAACTAGTATTTAAGCTAGTAATTTATCCATCATTACTAGTATTTAATCTAGTAATTTATTTAATCTAGTAATTTATCTATCTATATAACTATCTGTATAACTAGTATTTAATCTAATAATTAGATTATTTACTACTAAGAAACAGTCTGTTTTGATAAATATAACAGTCGAATATCAAGATATTCGAAAAAACAGAGATTCACATAAAAGTTCTTCTGTATCGCGTTTAACGTTGTAAATCGGAAACGAGAATGGGCTGAAAAGCTTTGCCTTCGCTTGAAGAAACGTGAAAGATATATAAGAATCAACGATAAAAATAAACTTTTATTCCATATCTTTAGTTATTTCTCAGCATAATCACCACCTACTGCGGTACATTTATTTTTCCGTAATCCGTTCGAAAGAAAAAAAAGTCTTTTTCTCCATTTATTCACTGCACCTAGCGTAATGAAATGTTCTTTTAATTTCTAAGTTCAAGAAACTCTTAATTCCTAAATTGAATTTCTAAAATGTCCTAAATTAATAATTCTTAATGAAATTAAATTCCTAAAAAAAATTAAATAATTCCTAAATTAAATTTATAAAATCCTTTAATTCCTAAATTAATGAAACATTCGACTCTGCGACGAAGAAGTGAAATCCATATTGAAGAAACAGTTTCCGAGAAAAAGATATTGGACATTCTCGTGAATGAATTATAAAAAATTAGTGTAGCGTTCATGAAAATTATGATGACTATGTGGTCAAAAATTGTCAAAGAACAAAAATGACACAGTTTATTTTTATTGTTCTCTCGTTCATTTTTTACTTCAGCGAAGGCAAAACTTTTCAGCCTATTCTCTTGTAATGGTACACAAAAAAGGGGAAAACATTTTCGTGCCATCTTCCAACGATTCGCAAACGTTCATTCTCCATGTTTTTGTTTTTTTTTTTTTTTTGGTTTGAAAATACCACGAGAAATTTTTGTTATATTAAAGTGATATTAAACAGACTGCGGATTCTTACGAATTCATAGAAAATTTGAAGATAAACGTGTACAATGCAACGTACGTGGGAACAAATGAAATATCGAAAATATAACATCTGCTGTAATATTTAATCCTATTTCTTGAATTATTTTCACAGAAACGAATTTTATTGACAAAAATCCGCAGTCTAGGTATAAACGTTTATACAAAGCGGTACTCTCAAGTGCTATCAAAATATAATCATAATTATTAAAAGAACATAATTGCAAGAATATTAAATTTCGTCTATCACGATATTATGATGATTTATTGAATTGTTATATTCAAAACCAGCTTGAAAATGCCTGATATTTTGAAATTCCTCTGCTTATGTACATTTGATTTATATTTCGAAATCGATCGAAATCAAAGAGCACTCATATCTAGTATTTCGCGTACTTCGTGTTTTCTCCTTAGTCGACGCATACAAACCTGTAATTCTCGTTCTGTATATTCCGTTCACGAAGACCAGAAAAGAAATAAAAAAAAAAAGAATGATGAAAGAGGGAACGAAAATGCTTCAAGAAGCTGGTATGAAAATGATCGAGAAACGAACAATATGTATATGTACTCTATATGTATGTCTGTCTCAATGGTTCTCATTTCCTCTCTTGTTTCACAACATGTGTAAAATAATATATTTTCTTTTTCACGGCACAGTTTCATCTCGATTTTGTAATTCCTAGTGTGAGCCACTAGAAATGAAGGATTCTTACAAAATCACGTCGAGTATTTTACAAAAAATTCAAATTTTAAAATTTCACGGATTAAAAATCTAAAAAATATATATATATATACGTTATATAAGATGAAAAAACATATAAACTCCATGTTCAGACAGGTACAATTCGCACGACTGAAACTAACGAGGAAAAAAAAAAACATTTAACAAGCAGATTATATCGTTGGCAGATCGTTAAAGAGCAAAATCTTAAAACTAATTAAAACCTAATGATTTCTCAAGTGTGAAGAAAAATGTTTTCAGAAACATTTACCACAGAATTGGGAACAGAACTTCAGTCGCATTCAGTTTTAATAGAAAGAAGAAATTAGAGGACTAAGAACCACTGATACTGGAGAAAAACTTACCTTAACCAGGCCTCTGGGCTGATTCGTCACGACATTTGCCTCTGGGTTCTGGTCCCGCTACAATACAACAACAACGTAAACAAAACCGCTAATCTATCGTATTCTAAAAAAAAAAAGAAGAAAAAAAGGCAGACGCAAAGAGTGCATGCTAGGCTAAATCAGAAAAGATTTCACAAAATTACAGATCGATGATGTATGGCAAATATGAGATATGGCTGATCGAGGAAAACAATCAAACTGCGTTCAATGTGCACTGAATTGTCGAGAAATAAAGGGAAAAAAGGAAACGTTACGTTTCTTGTCCTCGTAAATCTGTAAAACCAACGTTAACAAAAAGGTGCAATTTATTGTTCGAGCGCAAGAGTTCTGCAGCACAGTTTCTTAATTTGCGAGAGAAGAATGAAACAATATACTGCCTCGGACGTAATAGAACCTTCTGTCTTATTATGTAGTTTCCTATACGCTTCATAAAATACAAAGTGTGTGCAATTAATTAATGTAACAATTGTGTACGTATTTACAAAGTGGGTTTGATTTTTTTTTTCTTTTTTATTTCAGAAGAAGTGATATGGATATTTAGTCAACAATATATCGGTACATCGGAAATACTCATAAGAATAAATCACGACCTTGATTTTTTTTTTTTTTTTTTTTTAATACGGCTAATATGCATACTTGAATTATAGTAGTAGCAAGTAGTCGAGTATTCTTATAAAATGCAGTTCGCTATTTACAGTTTAACTTTTGCAATGTGTTTGCAAAAGTTAAGAGGTTAGATTTAGTGATTTAATGATAATATTAGAATATGTTCGATAAAATATATATCATTAATTTTGAGATAATTGTGTCAATTATATACGCCAAAAATTGTTCTACCATCAATGAACAATCAATGACAATTTCTGAATACTAAATCGTTTTATAAGTAATGTCGTTTTTTTTTTCTGTTCAAAGTGATAGTCATAGTTTACTAAAATATGACAAAAATAATACTATTAAAAATATTTTTACTTAACACAAAAAATTAATTAAAAGCGAAAAAGACACGATTAATAATTTTTTATATATTCCATTCGAAAGAAAAATTCTAAACGATAGTTTAGAATTTGAAAATCTTCATTCAAGCAAAGCGATTTAATCTAGACATCTGAACTACATCAAAGAAAATTAAAATACACACCGAATTCTGTTTTTAACACAAATTGAAAAAAAAAAAAACAAATTTAATACAAATTTTACTCGATTTTTTTTTATTTTAACTTAACACAATCGATCCAAATTGTAAAGAATATATTTTTTTCATATTGCAGGTGAATGTGGCGTTTACTTCGCATTTTTCACATTGTTATTGAAACAATTTTACCAATAGAATACAACGATGATATATATTAAGTTGTCCAAAAAGTTCTTTTCATTTTATGTTTTACGTGTTCACAGTATTTTATGTTTTACGTCGTAGTAAATTACGGTTCTGGTGAATCATTCTAACCTATTATCTTTATCTTTCTGTCTCTCCGGAAGCCTTATAGTGCCATCTTTCCAAAATTTCTGGATCTCGAATAATATTTCGTTAACAAATCCCAGAAGTTTTGAAAAGATGATATTATAAGATTTGAGGAAGTTAATGGAATAATAATAGAGTACAATAAAAATTTTGGTTATTCAGTGTCATTTAAAATTACCATTAAAAAATATTTCATACGTTACAACTACATTTTTATATACATATGCAATCTTTGTGAAACAAGAAGTGTAAACACGTAAAAACCAACTCTAAGAATATAACTATATAAATAAAAATATAAGTATATAATTTTATCGATTTTTTAGGTCTGGAATCAATATTCTACTTTTTCTTACGCGCATTTCTCCGAGATTTATCGTGTGAAAACAGAATTAAGTATACTAGAGGAAAAAAAAAGAAAAAAAAAGAAAAAAAAAAACGCAAAATAGAAAAAGTGAAGAAAATAAGCTTCCCTCAAACTTTATTATACAAGATCTCTTTTCTTATAGCAAATACAAACTTTTAGGGAAAAAATGTGAATAATTTAATTTACATTTCAAAACGTATAACAATATCTATTTTTTCCACAAATGCAACCATTTCATAATTACTTATACCACTTTCTTGATTAAAACTTTTTTTTTTAGTTAAAATATCCTACAATCATTTTTTAAAATATCCTAATCATTTTTTCATCATTCTAACATTATCTTTGTTAACTTAAATAATAATAAATAAACTTAATAATGTGATTTAATCTATAAAAAGAAATACTTCCATAAAAAGAAGTACAACTATATAATACATGCGTTATGTATTTAATTTTCATACTTCTAATTATCAAAATAAAATAATTAATCTTTCTGCCAAGTGTAAATAATGAATACTGTATAATTCTTACTGTACAAATCTTCAACATAAAAAATTATAACATTTGATCTCGTGCAGAAAATTCATGCAAAAATTTTCTCTGAAAACTGCTACAGAAACAATATATTTCAACAGAGAATATGAAATGGAATTAAATTGTAATTTGAACGCTAATAACTAAATAAATTACACGCAATTTTGCTGGAATAATTGCCAGAATCAATTATCAAAAAGTCCTTTTTAGAATATCTATTCTTTCTACCTGATATCAGTTTTCATATTGCAAAATTTTTTTATTTAACAAAAACTTTAGCAAAAACAATGTACAATCATTTTTCCTGAAAACATAAATTATTCAAGGACGACGGCTGTTTCATGAGAAAGAAAACCATTTTAAAAAACGACATTACTTATAATACGTATAAACAATAATATTGAATATAATATGCCTTCATAATTTCTAGAAATGTTTCATGTATTATATTTTTATAAACATGTCCACAACATTTGAATTTCAAATAAATTATGTAAATTAAATAAACTTTTCTGTTTTCATATTACAGCACTAAATTCAAATGATCAACTAAATTTCAGATCAAATACGTATTCTACCATAAAGATTAATTAAATAATCGTAAATAGCCATTGCAACTATCGAAAGTAATTCTTTCTTTGTAATATGAAAGGACTATTAAAAAGGATGTTAATAAATTGTGTAAAGAGAAATGTTATGAAGTGTAAATGCATATATGTATTTGTATATTATTCACTGCTTAAAAATCAGCAAGAATGTATTTGAACTTCTTATTATTCTTAATGTTTAAGAATATTTATTACACGCACAGATGTAACTCTTTTTAATTATAACAAGATGATGGATATTTAATCAATTTTTTAATTCATAGCAAGATCATTAAATGTTAATATAACAATAATTATATATCATGATCAAAATTTGTATGGGTCCACATTGCATTCTTTGGATTATTCAAATCCATGCTTACATATTTTATTACTTTTTAATTGTAAAACACGTTATTGCACAATTATAATGTTACATCAATGCAATGTAAAACGCATTGTTTTAATTTTTTATTTAGAGTCAATAGATTTAACAGCTTTAAACATAATTATAATTTTAATATTTAAAAATATAAGATTATATTATTTTTAGAAATATAATATTATGTTAATTAAACTAAATAATCAGTTAATTAAATTAAACTACTTATAATGATAACTAATTTATCAGTTTAAGACAATATAGTGGATTTTTTTTTTACTCAAAAATAATGTTGATATATATTTATCTTATTTTTACAAACAAGACATCAATTTTTAGTCCAGAATACCCTCTTGAAAAGTGAAAAAGATGACGAGCAATCAAATTTATTTAATATTATTTCAATACTTTTCACTATACAGTAATAAAAAGATGAAAGAGAAAAAATTAATAATTAAAATAAAATATTCAAGATAAACATAAAGAGATAAATATTAATAAAACTAACGTTTCAAATTTTCTGAATAATTTCCTTTTTATATAATAAAAAAACTAAACTATTATAAAAAAAGGAAAGATTTGACAAGTTTTCTATATTTAAGATTTAAATTTGATCAATACAAAATTATTATATAAAATTAATATATATAAATTATTATATATTTTTATAACATAGAATAATTATAAAAATATTAGACTTCTGTTTTAATATCATTTATTTACACTATTTTTTATCATAAAATAATATGATTTCTTTTTTTTTCTCTGTATACCAAATTCTATGAAAAATGATTTTAGTTCTAAAAATATTTACATTGAATTCATACATGTCAGTCTAATATTCAATTGTTTTATCCATAAAATAGTCAATTAGGTATTAATAGATAAATTATCATTCAAATATATTTAATTGTTATACGCATTATCGAATTCCTTTTGTAAATTCGATAATTTAATAAATTAGCAATAATAGAAATAGATATGTATCTGTAAAGATTTTTATGTTGGCATTGAAATTTCTATAATTAGAAATGAAGAAAAATACTGTCTTACAATAGACAATTTTTATACTTTGATAGAACTTATAGAATTTTTTTTGAAATAGAATATTAATCCATATGGAACATTATAATTTAATAGAAAAGAATTATGGAATTCAAAATTATGAATAGTATTTTGAAAAAAAAAAGAATAATTGACAAGTTGACATATTATTAGCTATTCACAGTTCTGTCATAACTAGTAAAGTTGACAATTATGGTAATACGAAAATCATATGTTGTTGATTATAACGAAACTGTGGTGTTGATCTAATCGACCAATCAACAACAAGGGAAAGGAGAGGAAAATGTAAAAGGAAAAATATGTTCCATCATATACTAGATATATCAACTTGAAATTCATTTATTTTATATTTAAAAAAATGGTGAACAGAAAAAAATTTGTATAAAAAATTAGAAAATACTAAACACCAAATAAAAAAATAGGACATCCTAGTAATGGACCTTTAAGATTGATAGAAAAATATTCTAAATTTTGTGCCACCGAAAAAGAAAAAAGATATACCGTAGTGGATTATATACTCTTTCAAACGAAATGCGAAATCAAAGAAACGAAACAAGATATATGTGCAATTGCAACGTAGAACTGTGTATTGTGCCTTATTTTAAAATATATCATATACAATGCATTTTTAATTACCTTTTCAATATTTAAAACAGAATAATCTTCTACTTTTTTACTCCTATCTCAGCAAAAATACTTCTTATACCACTGAATACATAAAATAACTTTAGGAAATGAATTTATGTAAAGAAAAAAGTATTCGTTCATTTCTGACTGGAAAAATTTGACAAAAATTTAACTATTAAAGAATTCCTCCTATAAAGTCAAACAACTTTCATATGAAACATTTATTCATATATTTAATGATTAAAGATATAGTATCGTTTACGCGGATAAACAGGGCATACTGTAGATCACCTTCAAAGATCTTATTATTAGATCATAAAATAAATTATCAAAATTATGCTTTACAGTTATTAAAAACATTTTTTTTGTTGATTTTCAACTAAATTTAGATTTGCAAAATAAAGCAATGTAGATATCTGTTTCTCTACATATTGTTTTTAATATATAGTATTTAATACAATTTAATATATTGTACTTAATATATTTTTATAATTTAATATATTGTATTTAATATATTTTTTAAAAATTTTAACAGTTCTTCTGTATTTACAAAAAAAACTATGTATACTTTGTACTTCTATGTATCACAATTATTATAGTAAAAAATTTTCATATCTTTGATGATCATAAAATATTAATTATTTTAATCATTTTAAGCTTAGTACATTATTATGTTTAAGAATAATTGAAAAAATGCAGCTTACTTATATACTGAATACATTATGTAAAATAAAAAAAGTCTCATAAACTAATATTTCAAAATATTATCAATTCACTTTTTTTGCAAATTAAATGGAAACAATTAGTATTTGCTATATAATAGATTTTTAAAAAATTTTTCTCATTATATTTAATAACATTTATCTGAAGTTCTTTTCGTTATAGTCAAAGAATGTTGACAAAACATTAGATTCAGATTTATGTTTAATACATTAAATATTTCAAATTATGAGTATTTTGATTTTATTTACAAATATATTTTAATTCTTTGTTTTGAAAATGATTTATTCTGATATATTTTATCAACATTCCATCATTATGTAATTTATCACTGAGTTTTATCTAAATTTGTCATTTTCTAAACAAAAATTTATATTTAAGATTTATATTTAGAATATCACATCAAAGATGAAATGCAATCAATAAAAATTAATTTTCTTTAGAATATTTGATCATAGTAACAAGATAATTTTACTATATTTATATGTTATCATTATTTTTTTAATTGATATATATATATATATATAATTTATATTCTTATATTTTATGTAATTCAATAAATATAATTTTTATATAAATATTTACAAAATAAATTGTGGAAGTTTATATCAATTTTGCAAATCATTGAAACACAAAAAATTGAAAATAATATGAAGTACAAAATTTAATTATTCTTAAAATATCGAAAATATTTAATATTTTTATGTATATAATAGAATTTATGTTTTTATGTATTCTTTTAAATCAAAGCACGTTAAAAATGTTTTAATTAAAAAATTATAGTTTTTATTTTGATTATCGATTAATTTAGTTAATATAAAGTAATTTATCTTCAAATATTTAATTTTAAATAATAAGAAAAAAGTATAACACAAAATATATAAGTATATCATAAAATATAAAATATTGATTTATTAACAACTTTGATTATATTGAAAATTTAAAAAATTTCTTTCCTTTTTTTGAATTTTATTATATATTCCTAGTAAATGTGTAATAATATAAACTATAAATAATATTTAATAATTAGTTGGAACTGAATTTCATTTTGGATAAACAATATATATAATTGTTCGTACCATAAAATATTTTATATTTTAATAAATAATGGAAAAAATGTAATTACCTGTAAATTGTGATATGCCCCACTATCTTCTGGCGGTGTTGGTTTAAATTTGCCACAGCAAAAGTTGCAACAACAGCAGCAGCAACAACAACAATAACATGCAGTTATCAAACTACAAAATATGAAGAGTGCCTGCAAACAAAAATTTATTGTATTAAATGCATCAAAACCAATATTAAAATAATATTTCATTTATAAAAAAAAACTTGGAAATTACAACAAAAACTTACCTTGCACCAACCAGAAGTGACTACAAAGTATGCATTAACATTTTCTTCACCAAATTGCTCAGCTACATACAATCCAAGTGATCCATAATTGTCATATATATTTCTCTTAGTTAAATCTGTTAATATGGCATGTGCTCTATTTATTTCTTTAAACTGAAACAATCATGTTCAAATAGATGAACTTTACAAAATTACATTATCAGATTTATAAGATTTATCTAATACACACATAATTAAAATTATGATATGGTTAAACTATGACTAAAACATAGTTAAACTGAAGCAAATAATAAAGTTAAAAATGTTAAAAATAAAATTAAAATATCAAATATTGCACATAAAGATATTTCTCCTTAAAACAAACATAATATTTAAAGTAATAAATTTAAATTATTAATAACCAAATCATTAATCATTAATAAGGGTTGTACTAATTAATTAATTTTCCATTTTAAAATAATCATTCAAAAGTGAAACTAAATATTCATTATTATTAAAGACGATGAATTTCAATTTAAAAATTTTTTACTTTAATATTAATAATTGGCACATTAAGAAATTAATAAAATAAAATTTAAAGTACACAGATATAGTTGCACAGTAGTAGATACAATACCTAAATGAACATCTAATTAAAATTAGAAAAAGTATTATAATTAGCCTATTAGAAGAACAATTTGCACAAAATTATAGAAATACATTACTTGAATGGAAACTATTTAATTTTTTAAATCTTTATTAATAGTGAAATTTATATTACTATAACTAAAAATTCAATTATTTGTAGTTCTTTCCAAATTTGAAAAATAAATGTACACACTTTTAATATTTATTCTCGTTTGATTTTTTGATTAGTTTTCAGTTTTTTATAAAAAAAAACTTTTACATTTTTACTTCAACGTGGGCTACCTGCCATTTATGTTTGGATTGAGTTTATTTATGAACATAATTACATATTGTTTTACGGCTGAATCGCGATGAGTTTATATGTTTCACATTTTAATCCATAAATGCAGACTCGAAAAGAAATGCTCAGCTCAACTATTCGACAATATTCAATAAATAAACTTTCTTTCTGAATCGGTAAACTTGATCTTGGACATGAAGTTGGTTGGTCATCTTATGACAGCCGATATATTGTAAGAGTATAATTAAGAACTTATACTTTATTATATATTTAATTTCGCAGAATATTTATTAGAACAAGACAAGATTTTGCACTTGGTAACTTTTTGACGTAAACATGTTATGGGTTTTTTTCATAGCGCTTATGTATATTTTTCCGATTTGTCCTTGACCGAATCTTAAGACGATTCATAGCGTGACGAACTCCCAACACTGAATTGAAATTTTGAAACCCTGAACCTAACTTATTTCAGTAGCTAACTTGAATTTTTTATCCGCAGGAATAAATCCAACAAAAGATCTTATCTTTCTATACGAATGGAAACGCGATGCAAATTTATTACGTCACGAACTTATAATATAATCATGCTCTTGGATAAACCTAACCCACACGTAAGTATCCCACATTAATATCTCGAAAATTAAAACCGAGCGAAGGTTATATATATAGAAAAAACTTGTTCAAAATATTGGTTCCTACAATATATCCAAAAATCATCGAAATCAATGATATTTTTTCTTCTGGATAACGATTTTTTATCCTCATTTTTATAATTAATAAAATTACTTTCATGCATATATAAAAAAATTATAATTTATTAATAAACTTAAGTTAAAATAAGTATTAAATAGATACTTATTGTTAAAATAAAATGGATATAATTAATATTGACCTTCGCTAATATGTTACCTTTTCTGCTGCTTCTGGATTATTTGGATTTTTATCAGGATGATACTTTAATGCTAACTTTCTATAAGTCCTTTTAATTTCTTCAGGGGTGGCAGTTTTTGGAATTTCTAATATTTGATACAGGGAATCCCCTGCTGTCCTAAAACAAAGAAAATGTTAATAAATCAATTAATTATTAATTCTTGTTATGTGCCTACATTCAAAAGTGTCTAAGTTAGATAGATAAATTTTTATACTTATAAAATATTCCTACTTATGTAATAAATTTAATTTTAATTAAAAAAGTATTTAATTGCATTAAAAGGTGTTAGAAAGAAAAATTTAATTTTAATAAAAGTAATGTTAAATAAAGAAATGTCAAATCAGATTAATATTAATCTAATTGTTTACATAGATTCATTAATGTTCATTAAGTAGAATGTAAGTCATCATAATTTATTTTAAAATACAGGTAATTGTTTTGAGTAGTATAAAACTTTTTTCAATGAGTTAAAATTTTTATTACATTGATTTTTACAACTATGCAAGAAATATCTTGCAAATTTGACAATTACAGTTGACATTCAACTTTCTTATTAAAATTTAAATAAATCAATTTAATTCATTAAATATGAATGAATTAAATATGTTTTTCAAGAAATAAGCAGTAAACTAATCTTAATGACTCATTTTAAACTCATGTATATACATATGTACAGTAAGACAGTATGTACAAATCAACAAATTAACCTAGTAGAAAATATATTTTTATTTGGAAAAAACAAACTGTCAGTTGACAGAAATAATGATTTCTTCATCTGTCCTCAAAATAAACTAAAATATAAATTAAATAAGAAAGGAAGATTAAAACGTATAAGAGTGAATAAGAGAATAACCTAGAATTTTTGTAAATTTTGTACAGTTTTTTTAATATTTGAGATATACTTACAAAATTCAATAAAAAAATTTTGTTGATTACTATTGAAATAAAATAACGTGATTTTCAAAGTGAGGAAATAGTTTAAAGCGCAAATATTTAAGCAAGGGTGGTAAAATACTCACGACATTTTTCTTTTATCCATGTTTAATAGATGTAGCGTTACTTGACGATACGAAAAGTAGAATTAATTTCGTACTAAGATATTTCGAACTTTTGTCGTCTTGTACTACAGGTACATGATTTTCGTCATTAAATGAACGTATCTTTTTGAATAGATGTTGTGTCGGATGATAGCAGAGGAAAGGATTCAATATTTTAGTACCAAAAGTGGACACAGTTGCACCAAATTGGCGCCACTGAAAATATAAATCTGAGAAGTATAAATGAAGTTTGAAACTATTGGTGTATATTATTTCAAGTAAATACACGGTAAATTGCATTTTATAGAAATCGCTTATGTATTTACATATATAATTTTTGAAAAATTTTATTTTTATACGTGTGACAAATTTTTGAATCTGTAAAATATTATAAAGGAATAAAATATTACTAGGATAAGAAAATCTAGGTTTTCTAATAGAAGAGTTTTGAATTAATAAATTAAAAAATCAATATATGTATAATAGTAAATTACCATTGCTTACACAGTATATAGATGTATAGATATTATTTAAATGATGTATATACATTATACATTATTTTATATGATATATTGATAAAAAAGAATGATGAATCGTCTATCCTCTGTTAACCTTTATTATAGAAGTAATCTAAATTATGTACTTATTATTATTTTAAAATTCATTAAAACTTTTCATTTATTGTCATAGAATCATGTAATTACATTGAGTGATATGTATAAATCTCTAAATTCATAATATAAACGTGTATGTAAATATGTATATTATGAATTAAAAGTTGAAGTAACATTGAAGCTTAAAATATTTGTAGTTGTTTAAAATATTTAAAAAAAAAGAAAAATATAAAGAAGTTTATAAGAACTATTGAATTATAAAATTGCTTATGTGTACTTTATTAAATGTACATGCAAATCTAATAAATATATTAATTTCACATTAGTTTTATTTCATTGTTTAAAATATATATGACATTCTAAAGATAGCATAAAATATCTTGGCACACATCTATATAAAAGACTTGTATAGAAAATCATATGCAAGCAAAAATGAAACAAATATGAAGATAAGAAAATTATATTGGATTGTAGAATACAAATCCTCTTTATCTTTATAAAATAAGTTACTATTATACAAAGTTGCACTTATTCCAATATGGATATGTAATATCCAACCTTGAGTTTGTGCTAATGAAAAGAGTCTGAATACAAAAATTCCAAAATAAAATCTTAAAAACAATAACAGCCATGCCATAAAAGTCTTCACAAAGATTTAGGAATAATGTATGTATTTAAAAGAGCAAATTCACAAATTTGGAATAACACAATCATAAATTAGGTACATCGTAATGAAGGAATTAGGAACCTGACATAGACTTTAAGAATCAAAAGATTGAAGGAATTGAAATAATAAGATTTAGTGACATAATAATTAAAGATTGAACTGAAAACATTACTGAATATTACTTATATTTATATGCACGTGATACTTACATTATTAAATTTATTGGTTGGCTCGATAGAACCAATTGTAATTATAGAATAAAAAAAAATTAGATAAATTATATTTAGTCGATTAAAAGCTGACCAACATTTATTCTGAACATTTTTTTTTAACAATGATCAGAAATGCTTGAATATCGTAAATAACACATTTTGTATTTATACTCAAATTTATAACGAATCAGTCAAGATCTCTGTACAACCAAATGATTCATATAAAACTCTTATTGTTTTCAGTATATTTTTCTATATAAAGTCATTATAATTTGAATCATTTATTATCTGTTTTATATATATTTGCTTGTCATTACAATTAAAAATGCATTATGTATTATTCAAACACAGCTTGATTTTTATTTTCTTTTTAAATCTAAATGAATAACAAATACAATTATACATAAAATGAAATAAGATATAATCTTAAATTCTTACGTTAAGATATTTCATTATAGTTTTATTAATAATTATTATATAATACAAAAACATAAAATGTATTAAATATTAAAGACAAAGATATTTAATAAACTTTTAATTTGGAGGTAGATATTGATCTGTGTCCAAAGTACTCTTTCTATAATCATTTGAAGATATATATGGTTCATTATTTACGTTGTGGCTTTCCTCAAGTGTAACATTGGACATAATATTCTTTAGCCATCCTAAATCTAATGGAGCAAACATAGCAACCTGAAACATAAAATATAGAATGCTAGTAGCATGTAACATAATATTATAGTTAATTTCTATGAGTAACATATGAATAATTTTACCAGTAAAAAATTTCAAAAGATTATAATAACAGTTTGAATATTACAAATTTTTTTCTTTTACTTCCTTAATACTAGAATTACCAGAGTGATCAAAACCAATTTGTAAGAAATTTTATAATTTTATGATAGTGCGTTTCTAGAGATTCGAATAATTCTTGTTCAAAAGAATAACCTTTATTCAGAAGGATGAAGATCAAGAGATTGGTTCCCAAAACACAATATTTATCATCGATAATTCTAGTATAATTATAGTATTAATATAGCAACTATAAATAATAATGTATGATTTAGTAATAGGATCGATATCGATATTATTAACGATGTTCAATTAATTCAATATCAAAATATTTAATTGGAAATATCGATGTATATCGAAATTTTAGGTATATGGTAAATTTTCATATTAATATATCGATACCAAATCTGAAGAAATTATAACAAATTAATACCCACGTGATATGTTGTAAAAATATCGATACCTGTTTGATACCTTTGCTAATATATCTCGATACACGTATTGATATTTCAACTCAGTGAATATAAATATAAATATAAACAAATTATATTTTACCAATTGAACAGTGACATTAATGATTAGGTAGACATTAAATTAAAATGTGTAAGTACTTAATATAAATATTAACGAAAGGAATTATATTTTATTAATTAAACACAATGACATTGATGATTAATACTCCCTATAATATCATAAAGTATTAAATCGATATTTTCATAGAAATATCAAATTAATATTTTTGATACCTATATCTTAATAATATCTAATATTAACTGTATCTAATATTCGATACAGTATCATAATTTGTGTACAGTATAATTTCATTGGTATTAATCTGATTGTTACGTATGTCTTACTTGATTTGATGGATAGCATCCTGTATCCTGACTATAAATTCCAGCTAATTCATAAGAACCGTCTTCATTTTGACAAGCAAGAGGTCCACCAATATCCGTGTCACAAACATTATTTTTCTCTTCTTTAGGTGTAGCACATAGAATTCTATCTGCAATGTCAACTCCAAAATCCGTGTTTAGTAGTAATTCCTTGCAACGTTCCGTTGATAGTATGTCCATGCTAATGGCGTGCATGATTGCACCAGCGTAATGCGCTGAAGCAGAAATATTTATGTAATTAATTAATCATTTAATTTGATTTTTTTGTAACAGTTCCTAATGTTGCTGATATTTTTATTTTAATCTTGAAACTTCTGACTTACTTTGATTACCATATAATATATAATCATAGTAATATGCATATAATATAATTGTTATATACATATGTACAAAGATAATAAAATTTTTACCTAGAGAGATACTGAAACAGAATCAGTATTTAGAAAATAATATTATTGTAATAAACAATATTTAAATTTTAATATATGTTTTCTATATATTTGTCTTGCTTTTTTTAAAAATTTTATTTTATTTATATATCTTTAACCTTTTGATTATGGGTATGACGAAATATTTCGTCATCGTGAAAGGAGTTATCCTTACACAAAAAGAAAATTTATTCCTCTGTTAAAAGATAAACTTTACTTTTTACGATATTAGGAAAAAAATATTAGAATTTATGTTTATAACATGATGATAAATAATTTAAAATGATATTCTATGCCTTTTATAATACTATATATATATATATATATTAATAATTTATCATAAGTCAAACTCAAATTAAATTTGACAGAATTCAGTAATATATTTTGATAATAAATCACAAATGAAATATAGCGTTAATAAAACGTTGACTTTGTATAGATCAGAAATAGATCTATATAAATTTAATAAAAAAAAATTTTCGTCTATAAAAATTGGTTAAATATATCTAGAAAATTCCTAAAGAAAAATTTTTGCCGTCATTGAAACATAATATTATGTATCTAGTATTTTTATTATTTTAATATTATAATACATAAAAATACTAGTATATTATAATATTTGCTAAATGTTTAGTTTCTTCCTAATTGTGGCTATTTCTCTCCACTTTTTCTTTTTTTAGTTTAAGCTTATCACTGAAATAAGAAATCAATCGGAGAAGCTTGAAAAACATAAAAAAATGTTTCCATTTTATAAATATAATTGCTATTAATTACTTTTATTTATTAGCATATATATTTGAGTCAGATTGATATAATTTTATAAATATTATTGTATATGTATTCAAAATTAAATAATTGATTAGATAAAGATGGTTGAAGAAATTTTGTTCTGTTTTTTACAATTCTTTTTCAATTACCTTGAAGAATGGATTTCCCCCAACCAGTGGTAATGCACAATTTATTCTTTTGAGGTAAATGCTTTGATTTAGGCAAACATAGAGGATTTATATGAAGATCGAAAGTAATAGGATTCTCGAGATGTAACATTGCAAGGTCATAGTCTCCAGATTTTCTCTTATAATCAGGATGTAAACTGATGGATGATACATTGATGATTTGGAAAGCTAATGGTTCTTCGTGTCTCAATTCGTACCCTAATTTCCATTCTCCTAATTTTATCGAAACATCCATCGGCGACAGGCTTGATTAATAAAATGATTAAAAAAAAAATAAAATAAAAAAATTAATTACACACTGGAAAAAGTGAAATTAGAATTAGAATTAGAAAATAGATTTCAATCAGTTTTTTCAACTACTTAATTATTGAATCTTAGAGAGATAGTTAATTTATGAAGAAATTTACTTATATTCAATTGACTTACATTTTATTCTACAGAATAAAATGTAAGTCAATTAGTTGTAGTAGTAGTCAATTAGTATTCTACTACAGTACAAATCTCTTACTAAATTGCAGAAATTTAGTAATAAATTAAGGTTTTATTTGAAATTGAACAGTAAGTAAAGTAAATTGAGATTATTCTCAAATTTCTGATATTGGATTTCTTAAGATCAGTAAGTTCAATTTCTGCAATTAATTGCCTTACTTTTAAACTTAGCATGCTTACTTGTCGACGCAATTAGCCGCTGTTAATACATCTTCAGGTCCAAGTAGAACACCAGAACAGAGAATTTTCTTTTCCTTTAAATGCAAGACCATCGCTTGCCACGGAATTTCGGCAAAAATTGTTTTGATGTCTTCCACTTCAGATTGTTGTAATGCCTAATTAACAAACACTAGTTTCTTAAAAATAAATAGTTTCATTTATTCATATTCAGGATATTAATAATTCAGATACTTATGTTAATAGATATCATCGTTGTAACATATTATTTTACTATTTTAATTTTTTTCCTAACTTTTCTATTGTACTCATTACTTTTCATCTACATCATAATTTTCAAAAAAAGGAAATTAAATAATGTGAGGCATGCAACTACTTACATAGCGGCTAAAAAATTATTGGATCCTTAATATTTTATGTCTAAAATATATGAAATTTAGTATAAAGAAAACTGCTTTTCCAAACACATTTGTTCTCCAATTAGTTCCAACAATCGATGTTCTACTATAGTTGATGATACAGTGAAAGAAAGACAGTGATATCATTTTTTTACAATTGTCATAATGACCTAATGATCTAATTGTGAGCTAATTAACGTCATACATCATTCATTTCACAGACCATGCTGATTATCATTGTATAACAGATTGTTAGTATATGTGCAATTTATGTAATAAAAAAAAAGAAGATAATATAGTTTATATCATTTTTACATGTTACAGTTTTGTGACTTTGCATGCAAATGTTATATAACATGTAGCTAATATATTGTGAAACAATGTATATAATAGCATTATTAGTTGCAAGCTTTTAAAATTCATACTTATCTACATGCATTTGAA
>CAJDYZ010010165.1:27783-38650 GCA_903986555.1 Heterotrigona itama | reverse complement strand
TTTTTTTTTTTTTTTTTTTTGGAATTTTTAGGAATTCCAGGCACAGTGAAACGTGGTACAGAATTTTTTTGGAACTTCAGGCACAGCGGAGTGTGATGCTTCTCCGGGACGATTCGCGAGGATAGAGAATTTTTTTGGATGTCGAGTTTTGCAATTTTAAATATAGCGAAGTGTGGAACTTTCAGGTGTATGTTAAATTTCATCTAAACTGGGCGAGTGAATTTCTGGAATTTTGCACGTATTTGGAGTATCCTTCTCCTTTATATTCTCTTTCGTTCGTTCCCGAGAATTACTCTTGGCCGAAAATGGAGAACTTTTTGGATGTTTTATGAAATTTCCACAGCGAAGTGTGGAGCTTTTCGGGGCGATTCGCGAGGATAGAGAATTTTTTGGATGTCGAGTTTTCAAATTTTAAATGTAACGAAGTGTGGAACTGGAGGCGTTTGATTTCGAATTTTCAGGAGTGTTTAAAACAGATTCAACTGTTGGGAGAGTGAATCTCTGGAATTTTGTACGTTTTCCCTTTATTTTTTGTTCGTTCTCGGAGCGAAACAAAACTACTTTCGAACAAATTGAGACAATTACTTTGAACAAATTGACGATTTTTTAAATGTCGGGAATGTTGCCGAGTTTTTAGAATTTTAACGAAGTGTGGAACCACTAACCAGAGGTGTTCGATTCTGGACTTTCAGGTGTATATTAAATTTAATCTAAACTGGGCGAGTGAATTTCTGGAATTTTGCACGTCGAGAGGCGTACGTAGAACCAGAGGTGTTAGCTTCCCAGATTTCAAATAGTATTTGGAGCACGAAATTTCGAAATGCTTGGTGCACTTAAAACGCATCGGAGGGATCGGTGGCATTCTTTCGGGATTTAAAATGCACGTAAGTGCAGGAACGAGTATGTCAAGTATTTAGTATACGTAAATTTAGAATTGCTGGCGTTAGAGATCGCTCGACTAATCATAGAATCTGCTTTGGAATCTTAAGTCCCGAATTTTCGCAATCTCAACTATGCTCGATGTTTAAAATCGATGGCAACTTTAGAAACTTTGGCCACAATGATTAAGCGGCGCGTTGTGTTCCAGCGTGTTTAACATTTTGCAGTGTTAAATGTACCGAGAAATTTCTGTCGCGAACTTTTCGAATATTTCGATTGAGCCACTTTTGTGGCTCAGGTGTTCTATGCACTTAAACGCAAAATCGATGGCATGTACTTTTGAAACATTCGACACAATGCTCATCTCGTATATAATTAATTTTCCCCAAATTTTTCTGAAACTTCTCCCAAGAGTGCAGGCAGTGCCGTAAAGTTCCCTCTAATTTTCTCAAATTAATTAATCCAAATTCTGCTTAATTAACCAATTAAAGAAAAAAATATGTCACAATTAAAACTAGTCAACTCGTGCACATTGCCTGACCAACTTCACTTTCAACGAGAGATCATCTGGATCGTGAAGATCAAGCCACGGTGGCCATCGATCCGTGACAACGAGCATCGAGCAGAAAAAGGGCACGAGCGTGGTGGTTTCTTCTCCGTTGGATTCCCGCGCTCTTGCCACTACAATGCCACATAAAATCGGCCAGCTTATTAAATTATGCTCGTTAACAAGTTTCCAGCTGAAGGCGGCGCGTTTAACATTCTGGACATACCGAGGCATTGTTGGAGGCGATCGTGAGGATCAAACAGGGATCGAGGATCTGTTCCCTATCTGCAATGAGGAATTCCCTTCTTTCCCTTCGTTCTTCCTCTTGATGGAGAAACTAGCTTTTTGCCAACGTAGGATTTTAATGACGCGTTTATTAGCTGTTTTATCATCGAGGAAGATGATCGTTACGATGCTCTTCGTCCTTGTGACATTTCGCAACGTCACAAGCCGAGCTTCACGGGCGCATTATGGTAAAATTCTGTGTTAAAGCCAGATGTTTTAGATATTTTAGTACTCTCTCTATGTCATATTTCTCGATCGTGAAAGAGTTACATTCGTATTGGATATTTTTTAACAATTACTTCGTCCTCAAATAGAGACAGGCTGTTTCTGTATAAATTTGATTCTGTCACACGTTTGCGTGTACAATAAATTCAATTACGCCAGTATTCTTTCCAATTGTTGTCCATCTCTTTCTGATGGCAATACTCATTATTAATTTTCGATTGACAACGTAACATCAAAAAACTGCAATCGCGTGCAATTCTTATCCCCAGTTGCACAAAGTTATTACCGGATAATGTAATGTAACAGGCGTCGTTCAAAACGGCAATGAAGATTTCCCATTGAAATCCACAGGAAAAATCGGGAAACTCGGTTTCCCATCAGCGTAGCAGGCTGATCCAAGGTCCATTGTGAACGCGGCGCCATAAATCACCGCGATCGAAAGCTTTTTCCGCGGGTATCCACGGTTTTTCCCCTCCCGATGATTCTCATGATAATTATTATTTACGAGGCTGCGTGGCATCATCCGTCGGTTACGTTACTCCTCCGTACCATTTCTTCCATTCGGTTTCTTCGCGTGTCCTCTTTAAACGGCGCCTCCTTCTCATCGTCGCTTCCTGCTTCGTGGCCAGGTCGTTCCCATTTTCGCTAATATGCTACCTTTGTTGCTACCTTTCCCATAATTGTTGCTTCCCCCACCGCCGACACGCTCGTCCAATATAACAATCCGATCCGACAATTTTATCGCCTTCGACGATCGTCCTGTTTCCCCCGTTTTGTCCTTCGTTTCGATTTTTACTCGTTATTTGATTGTTTCGGGCGTTCGAGCGAAGAGAACGACGAAGAGAACAATTCGGACGAATGTTTAATGTTTGAAAGAGGACATCATTGCGTTTAAAATACGATTGCCAATTATAAACACATCGTTAACGCTAGAACTACCAGACGATCGGGGGCATAAAATTTTTCCATCAAAGTGGAAAAATAATGAAGCTTTGTACTTCTCACGATAACTTGTACAAAGTTTTTTTTCATACATTTCACGAGATTAAATATCTAAAAATACACTGTTCTCTATCTACGAAAACTTCTAACACGAATTACTAATAGGAATAATAGTTTAATCTCTTCACCAATTTGACTAAAAACTGCGGATTTCTATGCACTTATGAAAAAGATACAGTACTGTATATAGAATTTACGCAAAATGTCCAAAGTTTGTTATAACATTTGTTGTAATATTCAGAGAGTCTTTCAGATCTTTCTTCAGGTCGCGGTGCTGATTATTCGACTTCGTAAAATGAATAAAGAACTTTGCCATGGAATAAATTACGTGCACCGTCACTGTCTGTGCTGTAGCGTCTGACTCTACTTGCTAGCATCTACAGACACGGAATTGTAAATACCAGTTTACTGTTTTACATGAGAAAAGAAGACTTGCACTTCGACTTGATTAACTGATTCTGTGAATGCAATAATAAATACAAATACGTCACCAGGTTTCGATAGACACCTATTCAATTCGTTCAATACCTCTATTTTATAATTCGTGTTATCTGCTATGAGGTTATTTTCAACAAGGTGTCTGGTGTCTGGCTGTCGTCGACAAATTGGACAACTCGCGAAGTCAGAAATCAGAAAAGCCGAAGAAACAGCTGGATTCGCGGTAATGAATTATCGCGGCTGATTAATTGCGCGCGACGATACGATCGCTTCGTTTCGTTTCGTTTCATTCGTTATCTGTGTGATCCGCCGTGGCCTCATTACCGCCTCTTATCTGTATCGCATTAAAATTAATAAAAAGAGAGTGTATGTGTGTGAGAGAGAAAGAGAATGAGGCGTGCAGCTGCGTTGACCCGCGGATCTCGGCTTTCAGCCTCTCGAGCCACGTCTGATCCCGTATAAATTACACGAGAGACTTTATTTTCGCCGGCGTGAAACCGCGATAACGGTTTTACACCGAGGTTCAGTTCTACTTTCGAATCGATTCGACGCTTTCGCGTAAAGTTTACGTGAGAGAAGAAGTTACCAAAATCGTATCGTCGACTGGTTTCATATTTTTCTATTGCAATTCTATCGAAAGTTATCATCCTGTGCTAATTGTAAAAATTTTGTTTTCTCTTTCATCGTTTCATCGTGTGTATCTTATCGACGATTGAAGTAGAGTAAGTTGGGAAAGACAATCAATTTATAATTTTCCACAAATTCCGAAATCACAATTCTTTCGCTTCTTACACTTCTCACATGTTCAGAGTACAAGTTCCTTTTATTCTAGACTTTTTCTATTTACAATTGAAGAAATGCATCCTGTAGATCCATAAGATAACACACCGAGTATAACAACGAGTGTTACTCCTCGATAAGAGAAATTTCCGATCAAATACAAATGCTTAAACGTATTTGAAAATTCGTTTCAAACGAATATCGTCCTATTCGTTTGAAACGAATATAGAAAAAAACAAAAGAAGATTTCAATTGAATCCCCTTGTTTTTGCCAGCAGCAGATACCATATGTTCTATATTTTTAGAATTAAAAGCGTCTGACAATTACAGCGTCCGCAAAAATTCCACCAGATCGAAAAGTCGCGAGATGAAAACGGAACCGACGGAATGGAAGAGAAGAGAAGAGAAGAAAAAGAGACAGACAGAGAGAGAGAAGAAAAGGGGGAGAATCGGCGCCTTGCGCCGTAAATCCTGTTACTCGGTGTGCCGGCGAGGAGAGGTGCGCGCAGGTGTTGCCGAGGTATCCTCGTTATTTATTGATTTACTTAATTCGGCCAACAGAGGACCACGGGCCCCTGACCGTTTGAAGAGAGCCGGCTCATTTCGTGATTAAAAGACGTTACGAACGCCTCGGCGCAGCATGTGTGTGGCGGCAGTCGGACCCCTCTCGCCTCCCCCCACGTACACGCAGACACACACTGTGCCGCACGCCGTTCTGTACGTCGTTTGCACCCCTCCGAGCCGGTGTGTCCATATTTTTCTGCTTAACGGCTCTCGCCTTTCTCGGTTTATTGCGATTAGATCGACCAACGCTCGGATAAGCGTGGCCGAAGGTCGCCATATTGCTTAAGGACATCGTTCTAGGGGATTCTAGTGACTTGTTTTATATTCCAGGATCGATCAATCCTGGCGTCATTGTAATCCATCGATTCTTCGGAAAGTCTCGCTCGAACAATGTTAAACCATATCTAAATGCAACAATTTATCGTTATGCTTGTTATATAATCACGGCATTTGTACAAGAATCTCGTAGCAGATCAACTGATTCTGACAGATTCAATCAGCAATCTGTCCTGTAACTCTCTACGAAATTCTATAAAATTTCATAAAATCTTCTTTCCTTCGTTATCCAAAGTTCTTCGTTGTTCAAACATTTCAGAGCTTTCGTTCGTCATCGAAATATCAAGAAAAAAAAAAAAAAAAAAAAAAAAAAAGAAACTGTCACATGTCTAAGAATTTACATACGTCGGGTCTAGCCTTTCTGGTCCTCTCGACCAACTCGCTTATTAAAAAGATTAATATTCAATAACGCGCATCTCGAAGCTCGAATCGAAATCCCGAACCGAGTCGAAAGGTGGTCGGGCGAAAGCCTACTCGAGGACTGGACGCGGGGCCCCCTATTAATGCCCATTTCGCGTTTAATCTGGCCGCTGATCTCTCCGAACGTGAACGGTCGCGACTGACCGGCAGGTAGAGCGCGAAAAGTGATGAGAACCGTGGAGATAAGGGAACGACGAGGTGAAACGGCTGGCGTCGGATGACGGGGCCACGAGGCGGGAAAGAGCGACAAGGACGATGGAAATACAAATGGCGGTGGGGGACGTGAGGGCCCCGGAGCGAGCGGGCCCGACGCTGCGGGGGGCCTCACACGCACGAGCCAACACACCGCATCGAAAAACCAACATCGGCGCCGACAAATAACTACCCATATTATCCGATCTTGTAGGCTACCATCTCGCCACGAGTCCTTTGTGAGGGGGCCAGCGTTATGTATAGCGGGCCCCATGGAACCGAGACGGTAAAATACAGCCGTCCTCTCCGCGCCGTTTCCTTCTTCGTACACCTCTCGCGTTCCTCGTTTGTTGTCGAATGAAATTTTGACGTGGCGTATTCCTTTTTCTTTTTTTTTTTTTTTTTTAAATAATTCCGGAAAAGAAAGACCTGGTTTTTCATTTCAATTTAGTAGGTCTGGTGTTTTTCATTTCGAGTGATTTACTTGCGTTTTTATTGGGTATGAGGTATGTTTCTTTTTAAACGACTCTAGAGACGAAGAATCTGATTTTTCATTTTTAATTATCAGTTCCGCGACGTTTCGATGTACCGCGTGCGTGTTTACTCTAAGATACTGAGAAATTCTAAAATCTCATTTCGACCGATTATATCCAATCCGTCAAAAATGTTCGGCGTGCCTTCAAAAATATGACGCGACCGACTAGTTTCGAGTCGGCAGTGTGAAATTCAATCGATGGTAAGTAAGATCTCGGATTAATCTTGAAATGCCTCGACAATCAAGATTTCTAATGCAATCAAAGGCTACAAAAATTAAATTTCCATCGTCAAAGAAGTGCCAAAAATTCTACGTTCCAGTTTTAAAAACGTGGCTCGAACGTTCCTGAGAGGCTGCGAGATCCAATTAAGATCATCCAACCTGATCCAACCTCCGAGCCTCGAAAATTAATCGTAAAATCTCGATTTAATTTTAAGATCCCCCAAGATATTCGAGATTATACAATTAAATTGAAACCTTGAAAAAGTTGAATTTCCGCCGCAGTGGTATCAAAAATATTCTCTACGCAGTTTGAAGAAACCGTTCGCGAGAGCGCCTGCGAGATCTAATTAAGATCTTCCTTGATCCAACCTCGAGAAGTGCCTCGAAAAAAAAAAAAGAAAAAGAAAAAGAAAACGAAAAAGAAAGAACGACCGCGCTTTCCATCGCTTTGATTAATCCCCGTTTTATCGTTCAATGGACGTCTCTGTCGAGGCTCTGTCGGGACGTTCTTCGCACCTACGTGCAAACAGAGAGGAGTCTATCGCAGTTTCAGGCGAGAACGGCGGATTTACGAGTAACGGTATCGTTTCTGGTTTCTCGCGCCAGTTTTATTTGCTTCCAGGCTTCTGCGGAATCGTGGTAAAAATAACGGCAGGAAATATAAATTTCGCGTCGCGGTGACTCGTTAGATAAGCGGCCGGCAGACGACGTACATTCTTAATTACTTTATTATATTTGTTCGGCGAATCACCTCGCGAGACAGGCAGAACGTTGTTTGTTATCAATTGTGAAAGATGGAGTTAAATTGGAGTTGGGGAGGGGAGAATGATAATAAATATAAGATTTTGTCGAAGAGGTCGATTTTTGTTCTCATTCAGGAGCTTGATTTAAGCTACGTCGCATGCATGTTTCGTCAAGGAAGATCATCTTTGACTTTTTTCCAGAATCTTTAATTGGATCGAATTAGCAAACGAAGGCTTGGATGTTAAGCACTGAAGACCATTTAAAGATCATTGTCTGTTGTTTCGAGACAGTCACTATTTAACAGAATTTTCGGTCCTCTCATATCATCGAATTGCAAATAATCGGATGAGGAGAAGGTTAAAAATCAAATCGGCTAAACGTATTTTTGACATAGGAATTCGTTCGTTGTTTAATAAGCAAGCGTAGGAGCATCGATAGATTAATTAACGTGGCATCAGCGCGATTACGAAAGCGGGAAATTAATTAGTCAAGCATGGATTTGACGGGACGGTGGTTAATGAAGTGTAGGATTGTCGGAGTTTTATTTAATTACTCCAGGTAGGGCCAGAGTCGAGGACGCTCGTTAAAAAATTATATGGTCGTTAAAATTTTAACGAGTACGCGCGGCCAGGATTTTCGAAATGTTCTATCATCGATGATGGGGAACAGGATCGGGGAAAAGTTTTTAATTAATTAACTATAGATCACTCGCAGAAACGTCGATGAATTTGTTATGATGCTATTAAAATACCCGGCAATAATTTAGAAACCTTGACGGGTATAACGACTCAATTATTCAAAAACTGCAGCGTTGTTTCCCACCATTTCGAATTTCAATCCATTTCCCGCTGAATTTTTACCCATCGCTTCTTTTTTCCAAGTCACCTTCTCCTTTCGATTTTGTGACTTTTAACGTATCTCGACACTGTTCAATATATTTTTCCAAAATTAGTTTCGACAATGAAACACTACAATTCAATTAGCACGGGGTAAGCTTGAAATTCAAATAAAGAGAAGGTTGAACGATCTCGAGAAATTTTGGTACATCCAACGTAATATAATATGAACATTTATCAGAAAGTAGAAGAAAAATTAAGAAGATTTCTTCCTGACATCTTATTGGCAGTTTTAAAAATATCCTCGAAGCTTCATCAACACAATTATCCACCAAGCGCAAAATTTAAGCCGCTCAAAAGCCACAGAGATCTCGTAGGTAAAAAGAAAAACGAGTTGAATGCTTCAAGTTTTCAAGCTTGAATATTCATACGATATATACCATTTTCTTGTAATTTTCTTGTTCTCGAAAATTTGAACCACTCGAATGCCGCATAACTTCGAAGGTGAAGAAAAACGAGCTGAATGCTTCAAGTTTTTGAAACTTACGAATATTCGCCTTTTTGTAATATATAATATACAATCTCGATCTTGTTCTCGAAAAATTCAACAAAAGCGAAGCTGACCGATTCAACTTCCGAAAGATATATATCGAAGGATCAATCAGGTAGCTTCATCGTCGTCCTCTTTTCTATTGACGTGGCTGTATATACGATGATCGATAAATGATAAAGTCAAGTTAATAACTGTTATTTAACTGTTATTTATATTTAAATGAACAATAAAAATTATAATTAATTAACTATTTATACACTTTTAATTGATTATTTAATAATAACTATAGGCTGTAGACTGTGAAATTTAGACTGTCGTTTAATTCTTTTACAACTACTATTTATATTCTCGCTAATTTGTTATGTTCCCTTGATTGACAATTATTAAATAAAAACAGCACCTTAGTAATTTTGTTAAAATATTGATCTTTTTACATGATCTCTTATTTTCGAGTATCGTCAAGTTGACACCGTAAATTTGTCGGAAATGGACTCTTCGGACGAGACGGAGTTGAGAAATAGATGTCGCTGGGATAGACGTTGCTACATGGCCTAGACAACTAGCGCCATCGGGCCGTATCTCCTTGCGGAGGCATCCGAAGCGCCACGAAAGCGTTCGAGCGGAGTCGAACGAAGGCCGCGCGACGTTTACAAGGCGTCCGATTAATTTCTCGCCGGTCGGGATGAATCTTTCGGTCCGCGGGAGAAGCGTAAGGGCCGGTTTTGCTGGCCTTCCACGGCGAAGCCAGCCAGAGGACGCCGAAGGCATCGCGCGGCACCGATTGTAAATTAGGGCAAATTGATCGCAAATCAGCCGCGCCGGGACGAGAGTCACTCCCACACAATCGGTCCTGGAAAGGACGCGGCAGACACGAGCCCAGCCCAGGACTTTGTACGCGAGACCAGGCCTTGAACGACGACGACGACAACGATGGAGAAAAGTAATGCCTGAACGTTCGCGGCTTTATTGGCTCTCAGTTTCCAACGATCGCCGTGAATATAAATTCTCTAAACGACCAACGCGTTTAGGCTCTCGGTGTCCTGGCTTTAAACAACGCTCTTGTCATTTGATGATCGTTCGTCCCTTTGAACAATTACAGAATCCTTGTAGACTGAAATATTTGCAGGTGCGTCTTCTGATTTTTATATCTTACATCTCTCGTTGTATTAGTAGAGACATCCTGACTTTACACTTTGTCATTTCGTTCCAATATGAACCGTACATATAGAAACCAAATTAACTCCATTATGTTTGAAGACTTTGTCACATCAAAATTTAACTCTCAGCTATCTCGCTGCTCTAAGGAATGAATTTCGCATCATCAGTTCTCATCGCTTCTCAACGCTGTTTGTAAATGAATTATTGAATTATCGGTGAAGTTTGGCTGCGGAGTGCTCAAGAATTTCCCTTGATAACGATTTTAAAGGGATCCTTGGAATCCCTCGCGCCTGGCCATCGAAGGGGCCATCGGCGTCGTCGATCCAAGTGCCTCGAAGTATCTCCAGAATTCAACCACCCGTTCTCACCTGGACATCAGAGAGGCAGGCACCTTCTTCCGAGGGCGAGAGAACTGTACCAATGTAACAGCTCGGTGCCTTTAAGCGGCTTCGAGGCGGCGGCGTCGGCGCCCTCAAACGCGCCGACAAACGTTGTCCCGCTAGAAAGCCCTCGTCCCACCAACCCTTCCCATCGAAAGCCAAGCCGCGCGTCTCGTTCTGTCATCGTGAAACCGCGATCGAAGGACCACGACGTTTTCGGGCACCAGGTGCGAATGGAGAACAAGCCGAGACTTTCGCCAGTCGATGCTCGTCGGCCTCGTTAACGACTCGCAAACCTTGTATTGCATTCGATCATCGCCTGCGAGATGAATCTGTGATTTGATCAATGATTTTGAACGCCCATAACGGCGTTATTGACTGACATCTCCGTTTTTGAAAAAAGATATAACACTCCTGTAACAATCTCAAAGAGAGACTGCGTGCAACTCGCGTGACAAACACAGGAACGATCCACAAAGCGGAGTGAAAATACCTCCAGAGCCTGTGTATAGAAGTCTCCGCAAGAAGTCTCAAAGCAAGAATTCAAAACACGAATCCCGGATCGTGAGGACTCGAGAGAAGCGAAAGCGAACGACGGTGTCGATTAACATCAACAGCCGCGGGGTCAATTAATCAGGCCGAAGGCATAACCGAAAAAAAAAAACGACCGACGAGAAGCGTGGACAAGCATCAATCTCGCGTTGGCTGCCAGCGTAAATCCGCTCGGTCCGACACTCACCGTTCCCATTATTCCTCTTCCCATCGAAGACA
>CAJDYZ010010150.1:92546-111235 GCA_903986555.1 Heterotrigona itama | reverse complement strand
AAAAAAAAAAAAAAAAAAAAAAAAAAAAAAAAAAAAAATACACGAGATGAAAGTTTTCAAGAAAGTTTTCAGTGGCCAATTATCATTGGAAAATAATAAAATATGTAAAAGATTAATTTTTTCTCGCCGTTGCGCTTGAATTGACTCGAGCGTTAAACTATAATTTCCGTTTCTAGTGCATTATCACCCTGGCACTTTTGATCATAGAGGATGTCTATGTGCTAATCTATTATGTTAGCTTCGTTGAAGCACTATTCACCACGCTCTCGGTGTCTGGCCTCCTCTGGCTTCGTTACAAAAGTCCTGATCGCGAACGACCGATAAAGGTATGTAAAAAATTGCAAATTTTCTCCTTCAACATTTCACATTTTATACTAACTTTCTTATCCGTCTGTAATAAGATAGGACTTGTTAAAAGTCTACCTTTTTTCCAGTGGAATTAAGACAGTATTAATAAATATACAATCAAGTACATACAGAATTGCAACAAAATTGTACAACTGTAGCTGTAATTCATCAAAATACTAATTCCAACTAATCGATACAAATTAAGAAAAAATTATAAAGTTTGATAAAAAGTACAAAAACATGATTCTCATTTAGAGAACGAATGTGTATTTATGTATATGTAATAGAAGTAGAATACAATATACTTTGATTTAATATTAAATTTCTCGTTTGTTCGTCAGGTATCCATCGTACTACCAATTATTTTTTTCATAATTTGTGCTTTCCTCGTGGTATTTCCATGCTACGTCTCTCCATGGGAAGTGGGAGTAGGAGTAATAATCATTTTATCTGGAATTCCTATGTACTGCGTCTTCATTTATTGGAAAAAGAAGCCTAAATGGCTTATAAGATCATCTCGTAAGTACCTACCATTAACTACTTACTACATTTCCCAATTTTTATTTTAATTATAATTACATGTTACTAAATTAATCTCACATTTTTTTCACATGTTATTCGATGTAAATGATTCAATGTAAATATATGAATCATTTTAAATTATATATGTACTTTTGTCTTTTTATCTTCAAGTCAGACTATAATTTATCAATATATAAAGTGTAATTAAAATATTTATTGTAATTAAGAATTCTTTATTTTTTACAGATAACTTCAATATGATTTGCGCTAAATTGTTTATGTGCGTGCAAGAAGAGAAAAGTGATTGATCCGCAAATTCCGTTCTAATACAGTGTATAGAAATTTGTATAGTATGAATGCACTCCATCGATCTATCCGTTCATTTATAAATTTTACTAATGACAACTTGCAACGACAATACAGAAAAAGATATATAGTTATTTTACTCTAAATAAAAGTAAACGCAACATTCCAATAAAATTTATATCGTTTCTTATAAAATTTATAAATGAACGAATCAATTATACTTGATTTATATTTTTATATATAAATTTCATATATAAATTTTTTTATTTATATATAAATTTTGTGCGCGCGTGTGTGTGTGTGTGTGCGTGTGTGTGCAATAGATAGATAGATAGATAGATAGATAGATAGATAGATAGATAGATAGATAGCTAATATATCTTCATTGCCTAGGTCAATTGAAACAATCGTCAATTATGCAATAATATTTTCTAATAATCTATATTTATAACAATCGCATATCATAATTGCAAGATATTATTCACGTTCAGTTATAAGAGAATTGCGTCTCCTTTCACTTTCAATCTTTAAATATTAAATTACTCATTTATATAAATTGTTTCAAAGTTGTAAGTATAGCAAAATAAGTACACAGAAGAAGAGACTATACTGCTCATTTATTATAGGATTTGTAAATACACATTATTCAGAGCAAATATGAAATGTAAGTCTTAAATACGAGAGAAAACAAAATAGCAAAGGGATATAAAGAAAATTGAAACTTTTAATACCACTTACATTATTGTATATCTAACTTAAATAAGTGTTTCGAGTGATTTATATTACTTTTGCTCTCTTTAATTTAGGTATACGGATACTATACTTTTTAAACGTAATTAAACTGAATTTTAAATGAATTAACAGTCCCTATACAAGAGTAAATACCAAAACCATAAAGACTATAATATAATCGTTCTTTCACTCAATTAAAAAATTAAAAGATTTTTCACTTTTCATTGTCTTTTAAAATCTTCTTTGCTTTTAAATGAATCTACAACTTTTAACCACTTTGTATATCGAATTACGCAGTTATTCATTACGTCTTATAAATAAGACGCTTGTATAAAATCATAAGATTGCAACAAGTATTTCCCTCGCAAGAATATTCGATTCATTTTATGTACTGGCTACAATGCTTAATTGACAACGCATGAAACATTCATTAGCGCACAAAGAACTATTTAAATCATGCTTATGCTCTATCTTAGAATTCTTTTAAAGAATTCTTCTGCTTTTAAAATATTGCATCTAATTACAATAATTAAAAAGTAATATATATCAGATACACGCATAATAATTGTAATATAAATAATACAACCGTGTATATTTAAATTATTCAATTGTACATACCAAACGAAGCATTACAAATTATTTATTATTACTCGATCAGTTGTTGAATAGATAAACGCCATTAACCAGTTGGTCCATAAACCAGTGATAGTAATTTTTATATGTCCCTTTTATCACATTATGATTTTATTTATTGATGAATTATTTATGAAGAATGCTGAGAAGGAGAATACGATAATTACGCTATAATTAATTACGATGAAAATTATATTTGGTAATTTACGATTGTATTTCTGTTACTGTATGACATGTCTGGTCAAGTTATGCATTTAAAAAGTAGGGAAGTTGAACGGTATCTTGCATATTATACTAGAAATATACCGGTATTAAACAATATACTTTGTATGATATGTAATAAGATATTTTACACAACGAGATGATATTTTATACTGCTTACTATTTTATCAGATAATTGTAGCTTTTTTTTTAGAAACGTCTCGATTTCAACACTGATGCATAAATTTAATTTAGACAATAAGTAGTTTTTAAGAAGCGCAAAAGTAATTTGTAAAGCAATAGTCCTTTTGAAACATGCCAAACTAATTATTGTATAATATTGTAATAATTGTATTGAAAAGGATAACGACTGATCACGTGCCTTATGTATAGCACATGTAAAAATAATTTCGTTAAGAATTTCTGATATATCTAAATTTGTATCCAAAACATCTTATTAAATATAAAAATGTATCGTTAATAATAGTATTATTCTAAATATATTAAATGGTTCTAAATCTTTGTTTTCGTTATATTTTAAAATAATTAATCGAATTGATACTATTTTTCTAACTTAAGTAAACTCAACTATGACTTTAAGATAATATATTTATAGTGTTCAAAAGAGATGACTGTCACTATATTTTAAACTATAATCTAAATCTGGCTAACTTGTAACGCAATGTTAAAATTAATGAATAAGAATTTAACGATGGTAAATACCTCGTTTGCGTAGATTTAAGAATTCTGTATAAGACATTCTTCAAATAGTACTACTTTGTCCAATGTTAATATATAAATTGAAAATTCTTGCAGGTAATTCGTAATGAAACGAATTTAAACTGGTCAGATTTAATATAAGTCATAAACAAGTAAATGGATTCTAGTAAATCGTAATGTCTTGTTTGTATTATGGATGAATTAATGAATTTGCTTTGCTCAATGAGAATTTAATATTTTGCATTAATAATTGCACGTACGATGAAATAGAAAATAAAACGTGCCGAGTGAGAAGAATAGCAAACGTGTAAGTGATAAATATTACGATAAATAATACAATATAATAAACAATATATTAATATAACAAATTTTTTATTTAATTATTTTCTATTTGTAATGCTAAGTAAGTAATAATTAATTAAATAGCAAATTGTATACAACATTTTAGTTGGATAATTTTCGTTTTTCCATAGTTGATAATAGAGACAACGTTAAGTAAATACAACATAATATACATGTATATATTTTCATTAATTTACAATTATTACAGAATGTTTTATGTATCCATATACGTACATAGAATAATCCCAACTTCAAAATGTTGGAAATTATATTGTACTATAAAAAGATGCGTGTGTTTGTAGCATTATACGTCGAAGAAAATAAAAATCGAAATAAATTAATATTAAATCAACAGACTACATTTTCATCTCTGTGCTTAAAAATTCTGTTATTATTACAAATATTATATTAATGTATTAAATTTTAAATCTTTCACATTTATCATCTTATCTAATGTTGGCTTTATGTAGTAACATAAATTACTCGATTATTTGTTGTAATAAAAGCTCTTCTTTTTACACTACTAATTCTTATCCTTATATTTTAATACTAAATGAGCGGCGACGTCCCTGCTCTTAAAAATAATCGGTCGCTATAGTATCGATAGAACGAACTCGTTGGATGAAAGACATTTTTTGATAACAAATTGAAAAAAGAATTTACAGATATCTTTAAACTACGTTAAGTTATAAAATATTTGTCATTATGTTCGTATCATGTCAGTTTTATGAGAATCCATTCATTATGGAATTGAAAAATAAACTACTACTAATGTTTTTATAATTATATCTCGAGCTTTTATTATTATTATTGTTGTTGCTGTTGTTGTTGTTGTTATTCCAACTGAATCACTAGTAAATTCTTGATTTCTTTCTTCCTTTTCCAAGTATTACTCATTATTTGCAAAAGCATCGTTCAATGCAATTGCAATGCAGTTACAGTGTTGTAAGATTGGAGAAGGAATTGTACCGACCAAAATCACATGTAAAGTCTGCAGAGTGCAACGTCTCAAATGACAAAAGTCCATTGTTTTTCAACCAGTTTGAAGAGTTATCCCTCTGCGAGCGGGGGTGTGACCCAACCGTACTTCTCGTGCGTTTTTACTAGACTTCTGAAGGATTCTTCGGCAGAATGTCTATTGAATTCTTTGTTGGTTTTCGGTTTTCTTGCTACGCGACCCTGAAAGATAATTATCAAAAGAATTCGTTAGTACAATAATCGATCATCACCTAATTAAGCATATATTCTATCTTTATAAATCATTAAAATTCTTCTTCTCTCAGGTGAGAGAAAAACGATTGAAAAATCGCGAGAAAAACGTGACGAGATATTTCACCTGGCCTTTGACAATACTGGCTGCAAACTGCGTGATTACAGCCTCGATCGTGTACGCACTGGCCCATCCTCTAGGCGTGAGAAGTTCCATACAGATTGCGCCGCCTTCCATGACAAAACCTTTCTCGATCCTTGGCGAGATGACGCGCATGAATGGTGGCGCGAACGGGAAATTCTCCGGGAACACCACGTGCAGAAGTATGTAAGGTATATTAAGCTCTCTCATGTCGCCGGCTAGTTCACTCTCCGGATCGATTTTGTGAAGTCTCACGTGCCACTCGAATAAATTGTCGTTCACCAGCTCCGCGGTGAATGTTGACTCGAGCCGATGTTGCGTCCTTTGAATTTCGCTCAATTCCTTCATCAAACGACGCAGACGAACTCTTTTATCCGGTATCGCAACTGTCCCCTAAAATAATATCCAAATTTCCAATATAATTATCGAGTATTGTCCGCTATTTCCTTATCATTTATTTTATACTATAATTAAAACTATTTATTTTATAATATACTGTAACATTTATAATACGCGTTTTTTCCATCCCAGTAAAGGCAAGGAATTACAAAAAATTAAGAGTACGAGACAAGTGAATTTAAAGAATTCACTGTGGCATTCCAGAAGGCACAGGTACAACAAGGATGTTTGTTACGTGTTTATTTTTTAATTCATGAACTTTGTACGTGACGTACGTAAAGCATAGTGGAATTGCCAGAGGCTTCGTGTAACACGAAGCTTCTGCAAATCCATCAACAGCGATCGATTATAATGAATTAGATATCTAATAATATTAGGTACTTGAACAAGATACGATAGATGGACACGGTAAACAAGATATGCACCTGCGTTGGATTACTAGCAGACTTTTTCGAGACAGACTTAAAGAAACAATTTCCATGATTAGAGTTGCTAGCACCGGGGTTATCAGACAACGGGGAGGCATCGGTCGGAGTAACCGCATCCGGACGATGATGTCTACTTAGAAGCCTTCTCGAGGGAGAGCTGGTCGAACTGCCAGCTCCATCTTGTTCCGATATCTTCTCCGACGATCGAAAGAATTTCCGAAAGGCAGCTACCACCTTCTCCTTCGACCTCGTAGACATGGTTCCCCCAGCTTTCTCAACACGCTGTTCGTTAAAAATTTTCCATCAATTTTTAAGTCTCACAGTTTTTACCAAACTTAACATTTCGGCAATTACAATTTCCAACACCGAGTTTTCTTTCGCCGAATATTATAATTACAGTGTAGTATATATTAAGCGATGAAAACTTTACGGTTATACAGTTACGTGATACTTCGTTAATTATATGCTTTACATATTTTGATCGATAAGTTATTGAACTTTTTAACAAAATATATACTTGAGCTAAACGTGAAAGGATATGCTTTTTTCTTTAATCACGTACGTACAAGCTAATTCAAATTAACTAAAATTATGCACATATACACAAGTCTACCAATTTCTAATAACAATTTCTAATACAAATTAAACCAAGCTTTTGGCAACATCTTGAAGAAAAGAGATAATCACATCTTTGCGATGTGAACGAACAAACGAATGGATGTTTCATCTCTGTTTTATATATAAATAATTGTTATGTTACATAAATAAATAAACGAATTATTAGAATGATACGATACCATTTTTTTAAAACATCAACTAGCAAATCTTCGTCTGATTTTACAATACACAAGCCTGTCCTCGGTCAACGGCAGAACCACCAACTATCCAATAACTTGTAAACGAGATATACTGTATACAATTCATTTCGTAACGTCACGCCCCTTTCTCCTTTAAAAAAAATGCAAACAAGCTTTCCTAAAATTTCAATTAAAATGCGTCTCCTTCGATCGAAATGTGTGACACACAGTGAAAGAGAGAGAGAAGAGTAGAACAGAGGGAACGCAAGAGGAAGTTCACCTGTGACAGTGGAAAGTGCGGAAAAAGAAGGTTCTGGTGCGAAGTTCAGCATCCGCGGCAGTTTGCGTTAACGTGAACACTGTATCCGCTCAATTGCACCACTCACCCTTTCCTCCCTTTTCAGGGATCAGAGGCAATTACGTGTGGGTGTAGTCGATCGTTTGCGAATCATGTTAAGTCGGCCACCAACACGCCCGCAATACGCGAATAATTCGGAGAAAAATGCGATAGATTTGCTGTTGTTCAAGAGCACGATGCACGAAGGACACTATGATCGCGACAGAACACGGCGCAGTCTCCACCCTTGGTTGAACTGACCGGGCGCGTAGTTCGGAAGGGTTGCTAATCGCTAACTGTATTGGCCAGGGCCGTCTTAACCTGTTCAACGTCAACGTCTCATTACGATGCGAACATTCCTATTTTCCTTCCTTTTTTCCCCTTTCTTTTTCGAAATTTTATGAAAAACTTGTAAGTATTAACGGCACGCCAATATTAGTATTGAGGTACATACAGATTAAGTACATATATATGTTTCAATATTTTTGTTGAAAATTGGCAAAAGTAATAATTAATGACCTGTGAATCACAATTTCATTTGTACGTCAGAAATAATGTTAACGAAAAAGATATGAAAAAGCAATTAAATTACCTTGTATGTGCATATGTTCCCGAGTGTCTTAATTGCTATTTGAGGTTACGTTGGCAAATTTGGTCGCGTTGTCGCATTGAAAGAAATTTTATTTTGTTATTATGTTTTCGTTATTATTTATTAATATACTGGTATCTTTCTATTATATGCTATTACACGTACTAGTATCTTGTGTGATTTAAAAAGATCATTACTATTAATTATTAATAGCAATTATTATTTAGTACAATAACAATTTATATATATGTTCGAAATCGAGTTTGCTGCAGATATCCTAAATAAACTATCAGAAAAAACATCAATGATTAATTTTATCCAATCACAAAAGATGTATTTTTATTAGCAATAAGTGTATTTTATAGGTTGCATTTAGGTTAGATTAGTTTCAAGAAATGAAGAATTAAAATCAAGATGAAATTAATATTTCTTTTTCAAGATTCCCTGTTAACATTGAATGAATATAACGTGATATTGCCAGATGTTATAGGTTGCGCAGGGATAGATTGTAACTGGGCAACCTTTTAGCATATCATGATGCACGATGTACAAATTAAAAAACTTATCTAATGTCTATGATATGATTTAACATGTATCGATAATGATAATCATCATCTAACACATTCTTCTAATATTTCAAAGAATTTTAAATATTAATACTAACGTAAAAAAATATATATAATAACTTGGTATAATTTACTCTTTAATTTATCAGATATACCATAAAAACAAAGATGGGAAAAAATCTGACAGGAGAGCACAATTCGGAATGAATTTAATAAAAGTACTATTTATTCTTCCATGGTTTTACGATGTAACAATTCAAATATCGATTTGAAAATAAGAAAATTAAAACATGCTTAGCTATGTAGGCAAGTACAAGAAAACAAGATATATATTGAATCCATATCCATTTCAATTCTTCCCAAATACTCGGTTGATAATAAATTAAATGATCTTTATAAACTAGTTCTGCTTGAATTATTATTACATTATCATTTGTATAACCTGCTTCTTCCATTACATATTTGTTCGTTATTTTAGCTGCAACTGAAAAAAAATTTTACAATTTTATCATGTTCTGAATAATATGAAATAACACCGAAGATAATAAATAATATAAGATATTGAAAAATAGTACCAACATTTTCTGTTAAAGTTTTGCATAAGCAATTCATCTATGGAGTAATCAGCAATTTCTATACTGCGATTGTACGACTCGTATAAACCTTCACTAGTGAGAAGACTTTTTTGTTGCAATATCAAATCTCCATAGAAGCAAACCTTCTGGACCTCTTCGTTTAATGTATGAGTAAGGTAGGCAATGGATTCTACTGTTGTTGTAAATAATTGCTGCAATAAATTAATAACGAAATTAAATTCAATAATTAAATGAAATAAAAGAGGTATATAGTAACGATAGAATTTTACGTTTAGTTGAAAATTGAAAAAAAGTAAAAGTTTAAGAGACTTTACAGCTTGATCGGTGTAAAAATGTGCTTCAAACTTTAAAATGTCCTTTTTACCATCAATATTTGTATCTATTTCACGAACCTAAAATCTTATAACATTAACTCTTATACAAAATATATGTAATACAACGATAACAATTTACAAATATTAATATACTAATATTTGTAATCATAGTAACAGAACCTTTATTACTACACAGTCATCTTTAATTTCATTATCCTTGTACGTTTTAAAAGTTGAACATACAACAGGATTAATATTGTAATCTTTATTCGCTAACAATAAATATTTGTAATTAAATGATACACCAGGCTTTTCCACGAGTACGTAAGTTTTCAACGAATAACCTGAAAATCAAATTAATCGTAATATCGATATAAAATGGTAAAAAATTGACAATACTTATAGTAGCATAGTATATATTTATAGTATATTGCGCACAGTATATTGATATGACACTTGCGAGAAGTAAAAAGTTAAAAGATACATACCTCCTGTATTAGAAATAATGAAAAGCGGTGAAATCAATGATAAAAATATGATAAATAATACAGCGAGAAAGCTTAAGGAACATATTTTACTTTTGTATTTATAATTGACGGGGCTTGAAAATATCTCGATGGCAGCCATTTTGACGCGTTGCCATGGCATCGGTTAACAAAATATGTAAATGCATATAGTATGTGAAATGCTGGTTTTGATTGGTTGTTTTGAATAGATTTAGTACAATGTTAAACATACGTGAGAACGCTGCAGACTGAACGCCGGGCTGTCTCGGGTAGCTTTTTATTTTATCCGTGCATCGTGTACAACAATTATTTTAGAATTTTTCACTTAACGTTAGGTTTTTTTCGTCCCAAATAGTACTTACGAATAATTAAATGTTTAACGTTTTGTTAAAAACGTGTAAAAAGTGGATACGTCAGATTGTTGTGATTTTTAGGTTATTATATACAAAACTACCTGATTTAAACGTCTCACTTTTGAAAAAGAAAATGCCGTCAAAAAAGATAATGATAATGATTCATATTAAAATTAAAAACTAAGCTTTTAAACATAATTCAAAAGAAAGAATTGCGCTCCTTTTGCTCTAAATATTAATTCAGTTGTAAAATGGTAGATAAAGAAAGAGATACTTTTTTAAAGTTTTTACACGATTTAAGAGGTATATAAATATTTTCATTATTCATATATGTGTCATGTGTTCCTCTGAAAAAGAGAAACATGTTTTTCGAATTTCAATTCTTTCAACAACTAGAGTTTATTTATTCTTTCTCTTGTAGCAAAGAAGAAAGATTATTCTACATTTGAAGAATCAATTGGTATATTACAAAATTATGCTGCAACCAAAGGATTGATAGATGAAGATATTGATCTAGTGACAGATACTATTATAAATACAGAATTAGGTGAGTGTACAAACATTATAGAAAACAAATGTTTATATCTCATTGAAATCGTAAACTAAAGAACATGTTTTAATAGGTGCTACTAAATTAGCGTCGTTAGCAAAGTGTTTAGTTCCAAAATACAAGATAAGCGAATATACAGTAAAGTCTCTTATTTCTTGGTGTTTGGCATCAATAAATGAATTACCTATTACTGTATCCACTATTGTCATACAATGGACAGTTGGTAATATTACCTTCCTTTTTTTATTACATAAAAATATAATACAACAGAATATATAAAATAGAAATTGACGTTATATGCATATTTCAGGCATATTGGATCATCAGTTGGTAGACAAAAAAGTTATAAATATATATTATAGCGTCTTTTTTTATATAATGCTGAAGAAAGAAAAACTGGTAAACATTCTATTGAATATTGTAATTTATAGAAGACTCAGTAATTATACTCAGAAATTTTGGTAATCATCGTAACTGCACCGTTCTGATATTTTCTTATTATTTTCATTATAGGAGAGACATATAGCACGTATTATTTATGTATTGACAAAACCAGAAGACGTAACTCGCAGAGATGTATCTAGATTATTAAATCTTCATCAGAAATATTCAAAACCCCGAAAACATATTATCGTTTTATTATCGTAAGTAATCGTGATTTTAAATACTTTAATTGAGAAGTAATATTAATTCGACTCATTTTAGATTGTTTAAATCTTATAAGCCTGAATTAGTCCCTGAAAAGATTCAGTCTGTAAATACGGAAAGTGTATGGAAACCAATACCTGAAGTTTTGCGATTAATGCTTCAAGACGCGAAAAGTCGTTCGGAAATTCAGCAAACACAGGATTTACATCCAGAATGTTTTAACTGGAATATATTCGAAGTAAGGATTCGATAATCATAAAATTTATTAAAACGTGAAATACTTATATATTTCTCTTCTGATTTTGATAGTTTATGAAAACAAAGAAGACCGTAGCACCTCTGTTACCATCTGTAGGATATTTTCAAATTGGTTCTAATATATTTAAAGAGAAAAATACAAAATCTATTTTCGACATTTCTAGGTAAATAGCAACCTCATTGTTCCATAGTACTGTTTCTCGACTGATATTCCTTATATAGTAAAATATTTCAGCACGGAAGAACTAGGAAAATTAAATTTAAATGTGGAATTACCGTGTAATGCCGTATCTCTGTTGTCTAATACCGCTGGATATCATCTTCTTACATTTTCTGACTTCCAGTACCAAAGTAGATTTTCCTATAATCTTTACAATACGTTAATAAGAGGTATATTTCATGTCCATAATATAATCGAGTATAACGACTTCTAAAAAAAATACATTTTAATTATAAAACGTTTCTTCAATTTTAGCATTTATGTTGGAAAATGAAAAATTTTCAATGGAAGAAATTAATAAATTACTTGATGTAACTATAGAATTTTCACGATACATGCAACAAGACGTACTTGTCGTTAATCGTTTCCTCGATGAATATCTATATTTCAATACTGGAGAATATCTAACAAAGTTATTAGCTTTATTGCAGTGGATGACTTCGGTGACTATTACTGGTATATTTAAACGTATTCATTACGAGATTTCTATAATTCCATCTTTATTCGAACGAATCAAATTTTATTTGTCGTACACGAGTTACGCATAAATTGATACAAATGTAATTCTTACAGAAATTAGTATACATGATTTATTTTTGGTATTGAAAGACGCTACGTAGATGAAATACAAGAATTTTTAAATAAAATTTAAATTTAGTTTAATTTCATCTAAAAGAAAGTTAGAAAAGAGATATATTTTCTGATATTTCTTGATAATGTCTTATAATGAAATAAAATATAATCTCTTGATAATGTCTCATAACGAAATAAAATATAATCTCTTAATAATGTCTTATAATGAAATAAAATATATTCAGATTTACAGGAAAACATATTAGTTCATGTACAAAATATGTTTTACGAATCAACCTTAAGTGTAAAGTGTGAAATCATTAGAACATTGAAAATGTTAATCGTAAATTTGGTATGTGAAACCAATTATTTTATTATTTTATTATTTTGTATTAACTTAGTAGTAGTAGTTTCTCTCTTTATTGCATGCATTATTTTTGTTGAAAATAGATCAATATCAAAAATAACTAAGAGCAAATAAAATGTCTAAGAGCAATTAGTAGTTATTGACAAAATATAATAGTTAAGGAACGTTCTTTAAAACAACATTCTTTTGCAGTTTGTTAGTCAAGCGTGTAAAGAATACAACCATAAAACACGTGCACCGTTTTTAGGACAAGGTGCAATGGATAACTTAGAAGAAGCTATTCCCGTTCTTACCGAAATCTCGAAAAACCTTATTGTGTCTGGTTTAAACATACATTCCTATGATATTTTATTGCTTGCAGAAGCGATATCGTTCTATGAAGAGGTAAGAAGTAACAAAGGTAAATAATAGTCACGTAATCAACATAAATAATAATTGAATATTAATAATTTATTCTCGTATTTTTATCCAAAATACTTAGATTTGTATATTGGAAAATCAGAGCAGCGTAATGTCTTTCACATTGGCACCACCTGCAGTAATTTATGGAGGTTTCGCAACAAAACATTGCGCGATTTTATCAAAAATATGCAAATTATTATTAAGGTATTTATCTTACAAATTTGTTTACATTTATAAATTACTTTTTTAACTTCAATATTTCTCCATAGGTATCGTAGTAGGAGTTCGTCGTTAAAAAATTATACGATACAAAAATTATATGAGAAAAAATTTAACATTCTATCTATTTATGCTCAAGACATCGTTGAAGCATTGTGGCATGACAAGGTATGTATGTACATGTAACAAAATCAGTTAATTTTCCACATTAAACTCGAATTTTTAAATATTTTTCAGCTATTTAAAAAACACAGTAATACGTATTTGTTAAGAAACATTCCAACAAGAGTGATGGAAGACTTAGGACACTGCAATTTAAATTGCCTGTTAAATATCAGTAATCATTATGCCATCTTACCTTATAAGTGTATATTAAATAAAACAGGACTGAGTATTGACACGAGAGAGGTAAAGAATAACACGTAGTTATGTTTAACAATATTTGTAATTACTTTTATTTTAATAATAAGTTCTAAATAATAAAAAGTTATTTTAATGACAATAAAATTTTTACAGGCTGCTATGAGCGTAGCATTGTATTATTACCCAATTATAAATGAATTTCTCGATACATTTCGAAATTAAATATAAGGAAAAAATTAGGTATGAAAGATTTTCTTTTAAGTATTTTTAAGATGTAATAAATGTTTTTAGTTATACATTTTATACAATAACAAATATACGTAAAATTACTCGATTTAAATTAATCATTGCCTTTTATTTCTTTGATTTACATAAAAATTTTCATTTACAGTTCATTTAACAGTCTTTAATATGTATCTACCTAATAAAAAGTTACATATAAATTATCGTGTACGCCTCGGGCTCATAATTTATAAACTATATAATTTTCTTTACATATTTTTTAGCTTGTCTTACTTAGACATTAATATTTAATATACACATTACAGTTATAAATTGAAAATTACTGTCGCGTTTACATGAAAATAATAGTTCAATGATACATCATGCAGATTATTTCATTGAAAGTAAATGTGAACAACATTTAAAATTCATTAAAAGTATTCTAAATATATATTCTAGAAGAGGCCATGCTATTAATGTGACATCATTCTATAGACTAAATATTCTTTATAACTACATTTTTTAAAGCAATATATATATATATATATATATGTATGTATGTATTACTACTGCTACCAATAATGTATCAAAGAAGTGATAGATCGATAATTTAAATAAGTAATTGAACTATATTTTTTGACTGTAGATTGATTTTCGTAAAGTATATGTATATGATCAGTACACTTTTTAATGATAACTGTTAATATTCATTCATTGCATATTTGAATTATGCTATGCAAAGGAACGAATAAAGAAAATGTATGATATGAATAATTATATTGAATTAAATAAAAAAAGATTTATTATAAATGTCAAGTATACACGCATCAATGATGTGTACAATTATCATTATTCAATTGATAAAATACTATGTTAGCACATTTTTTTACATTTTCATTTCTTTTGTTATAAACTGAAACAATTATGCAATAGTGCGTCATTGTATTAATAACAATAATTTAGGACAAAATAACGTTAAGAATTTGATACTTCTATCAATAATGATAATATATCGTAAATTATCCTGGTAAATTTTACTAAATAAATCAAAATTATAAAGCTTTGTTTAATATCATAATATTTGTACTACAAACGTCTCAAAGTGCAAATGAACTCAAAAATCAATATAATAACTAGATATATATTCGTACATCTAGTTATTTATATTTATAAAAATAGTAATAAAGTATTACAGTAGAAAATTATACTTTGCCATTTATATTTAGAAACGTTATATAATTATATCATAGAAGAATTGACAGAATGTTCACCTCTACCAAAATTTTCAATAAATTCTTTCTTTTTCTCACGATTTGATTTGCAAATATCTCGAAAAGATATTATATATTTTCATCAATAACCATGAATAGTATAGTTAAATTTAATCGATCTTGAGCAATGTATTTATCACTTATACTACTTTAAATCTTAACAGGCTTTTGTAAACTGTCTTTGGCGTACGTATATTTTCAGACTAGAAAATAATGTTATCAAGAGGAATGTGAAAATAACAATGTAAATTAAATTTAAAGAATTTGGTAAAAGTGCACATCATTTATCATTGGTATTAGTGAACAGAAACTTCTGCTTTTGTATTACAATAATTGCAATTTTAGGTAATTCGTTCAGGAGATGATACCATGATGGTCCAACGTAAAATAACATTCAACATTAAAAATATGCAAGATATCAGTAGAAATAGAAACATTTATAATGTTCACACAATGCTTATGCTGCGTCGACTGACCTGGATACACAATCTAATATTTTCTTACGAACATAACGAATAAATTTAAATTATTATTAAAAAATTTTATCATAAACGTACGAAAACAAGTAATATCTTATTGTCATGAATTTGGAAAAATCATTAAAATAGTGTTTGAATGAAAATAGTATTCTCTTATAGTCTCCTATAGATTGGCAGTAATTTATTTATTAATTGAAATAAAGCATGATTATTTAAAAACTAACTTAAATTAAATATAATACTAATTACATCACTGCAGTTCCATGTTGACGTTAAGTTGAATTTGAATATAACTTCATTGACAAACACTTTTTAAATATGCTTTAGAAGATATTGGAGTAAATATAGAATTTAGAAAAATGCAAAATATAATAATAATTGTAACACAACAATTTTCTTCGCGACATTAATCACAATCATGTTCAGAAAAGAATAAAATAGTAATTTTACTAATGAAAATGATATGATTACTAATTTCATGCACTCGATTATAATATTCATATTTGAAAATTCATTAATATTTATATTTGATAATTCATTCTGCTTTGAATGTTATCGCTATGCGTAGTTTTCACGATGCAATATACGTAGGATGCAAAATATTTAATACCGCAAAAATTTCCCATTTTCTTTTCTTTTTTTTTTTATATGAATTTTGATATGAAAAAACTACTGTTGTTAGATTTTCTCAAACAATTACCAATATTTTAAATTTCAATGTAATATTTATGGAACAATGTCAGAAACCTTTACATTTAGATGATTAAACAAAGAAATTCTATATCCATTCTATATCCATTGATTGTACTTTTATGGTTTTGTAATAAATAAGGAAATATATTTTATTTAAAATAAATTAAACATACCGACTTACGATCATTTTAATGTTAGTATCATTCGAAGCAGATGAAGTTTTACTATTTACTTTTTACGATTTTTAATTTGATTCTATTCTAACTTTAAAATACATTTTTTTTATTTATTCTTTAAAAATTTGAAAATTATTCAACAAATGTTAGTCGAAGGATATAAATGAAGGGCTCCGAATAAGAATAATGTTATATCATAATGAAAAAGATCTGTATTTATAAATGCTAAATAAAAGTTTTTGAAAATTTGATTGAAATAACATTCCTGTAAAGCTTGAAATTAATAATACTTCGTCTTATATTTTAATACGCGTCTAAAATAATTACAAAAGTATATAATATTTTTATATATTGTACATCGTTTAACCCTATGAAAGAAAAAAGTCATGTAAAGTATTGCATGTGTTAATTTAAATAAAGTTATAGTTAAATTACACATGGTTCTGACATTATTGCCATTCTTAAAATAATAATTCTTCATTCACATGATTATATTTAATGCATTTGGCGAACAATAATTAAAAATTAGAATGCTTCATTCAATGCTTAATATCATATAATGCTTTGATTAAATTCGGTTTCTTAATTTTTGAATATACTAAGGCAGTGACTATAGCATCTTTATAAAAGAACTTGTTTCACATGCGGTTAGTAAATCATGATAAATTGAGAATTCAATCAAGCTTAGTGTACGAATAGCATTTTGTATGGCACAAGGTACAGATTGGTATTCGTTATAACTATTGAAAAGCATTGCCAATATTTTTTTCACTCATGCATACTTATGATATGAAAAAGGATTATTAAGAATGTGTGTAACAAGTATAAGATATACATTTTGTTTCGTAATATTCAGAAAGTATACAACCGATTGCGTATCAGCATATCAGCAATAACATGATTTATTTACAATACGTCTTATTTAAAGCCCACACTACTGCTTTTAAACAATAAACAGTTAGTAGTTAAAGAATGCTTTCGTTTTCTTTAAATTACACTATACACTTATATAAAATCTGTATGTTATATACTTCTAATTTTCATTATCAAATAGAACTTAAAAATAACTTTGTGTCAGTCAAGCTTCTTGTATTTAAAATATATTATATTTGAACTGCTGAATATTTTTCGTAATACACAAACATAATGTTTATTGCTCCTCAAACTATGATATATGACTAATTAGATGATGATGACATAATTCAAATGCACTTATCGTCATGAGGATACTGCAAGTGATAAATAAATAAATAAGATCTTATACGCGGATAATCGATATTACAAATAATAAGCAATATGTTATCTAATAATGTATTCTACTCTTTAAATTTTTGTTACGATTAAGTAGAATTAAGCAATTCCCTAATATTCACAATTTATGTTTCATTTTTTCAAGCATATAAATAAAAATGAAAGATTTAACTGACAAGTTATTTTAAATATTCGAGCTTGAAACCGATCTGTACAATGATACAAATAGAAATAATAAATCCTAGAACACTGCTATCAGATCTATGTAAATTTTACATAACCATTTTACATTTATTATTGCAACTGCTAAAAACAGCCATTTAGATTTATACTTCATATTTGACAAAAGAGATATTTAAAGAAATTTTTCTTGATTTTCGTAATTCTCTTAACTCTTAGCTTATTTAGCGGTGCTTATTTTTTTGTTAACATACGTTCGAAATGAAACTAAAAGATTTGTCATATACAACTCTCTGTTATTTGCTATAAGGAATTTTTCAGAAATACCTTCATACGTAATGTAATGTATCATCGCGGAAAAGTAAATGTGATAAACAAAATTCTTAATTTCTTAGATGTCCTTTGATCACTTTATCTCAAATTTTAGACATCCATCTTTGGCACAGTATGTAATTAAGCAAAAGTAGATTATATCTATAAGTAGAAAGAAATAAAATAAAAGACAGAAAAGACGTACAGATTTTTCATCGGTACAACAAAAATTCAGTACATAATCTATCATTACATAATAAAAAACTAAATAAACGATTCAATAAGTTGTACAAAAGAACATGATTACGAACAAGTTCTTTTCAGAATTATCCTTGATTAGTTAAATATAGCAAATTTTATCAGAAAAACAAGAATGACAGGAAAAGATGGAGAACATTGAACAAACGTTGAGATATTATTTCCTAAACACAATGAATATGCATACATTGTTTTTATATCTAACAT
>CAJDYZ010010150.1:73929-83943 GCA_903986555.1 Heterotrigona itama | reverse complement strand
TATATATATATATATATATATAAAATTGTAAATAAGAAAATATATTTTACATCTGTCCGTTAACAAATTATTGTCAACATTCGGACGCTCAAAGTAGAAATATGCGTTATTTGTTTCAATAAATAAATAAATGCTTTTACATTTAAATGAGAAGAAAAAGCAATTATATATTTACGCTGTTATTGTTTAATTTGTAATGCAATTATTTAATTTATTGCACTCTCAATACTGTTTCCGAAATATTTCTACCATTTTTTAATACAAATTGTGTTAATTAATATCATTACTAGGTTGTAGAACTTTATGCAATATGCAAAAAATATCTAGTCGTTGTTACGTTTAGTAAGTGAAACAAGATTTTTTTTTTGTTTACGAATTTGCACAAATATTTTCAATTTTGTTATTATTAATTTATTTTAAAATGCTAATACATTTGACATATAAAAATGAATTCCTCAACGAAAAATGCAATATTCTTTGCAATCATAATGCTTATTTTTATGATTTCTTAGAGATAAATTCTAAAATGGTTATGCATTTGTAGAAAATTTAAATACATAAAAATTTATCAATACTATGACATGGAAAAAACATAAAGAATATTAAAAGAGCAGCTTTCGTTAAAATATTTGAATTGTAAAATTGCATAAATATTTGCAATTTAGTTAAGTTGTTTAACATGCAATTACAATATACAATTAGAACAATTAGACTTAAGCGATATATCAACATTTTTAATAATAATAAATAGTAATAATAAATAATACAGAAATTGATGTACTTTTATAGGCAAAGGAAATTTTAGCTAAAGAATCTAACGTACAAGAAGTAAAATGCCCTGTAACGGTGTGTGGAGATGTACATGGACAATTCCATGATTTAATGGAATTGTTCAGAATAGGAGGCAAGTCTCCAGATACAAATTACCTTTTTATGGGTGACTATGTAGACCGTGGCTATTATTCTGTTGAAACTGTTACCTTGCTTGTTGCACTCAAGGTACAATCTCTTTAAAAAAACACTGTATATGTTAAAAAATACTATAAATGAATAAATAGGACACAAAAATACAAGTATCTGTATAAAATCATAAAATAAATATCATATTTTGTTAGGTCAGATATAGAGAAAGAATAACTATTTTAAGAGGTAATCATGAATCAAGGCAGATCACACAGGTATATGGATTTTACGATGAATGTTTACGTAAATATGGCAACGCTAACGTATGGAAATTCTTCACGGACCTATTTGACTATTTACCATTAACTGCTCTGGTTGATGGTCAAATATTTTGTTTACACGGTGGTTTATCACCTTCGATCGATACTTTAGATCATATACGTGCTTTAGACCGTCTTCAAGAAGTACCACACGAGGTGAGCATTTATAATTGTCTTTCCAAATTTTAAAAAAAAAAGGATAGATGGAACATTGTATTTGTTCTGTTTTAGGGACCCATGTGTGATCTTTTGTGGTCAGATCCAGATGATAGAGGAGGGTGGGGTATTTCTCCTCGTGGTGCAGGATATACTTTTGGACAAGATATTTCAGAAACTTTTAATCATTCTAATGGCCTGACATTAGTATCACGAGCCCATCAGCTAGTTATGGAGGGTTACAATTGGTATATTTATTAAAATTGTTTACTTACGGTTTAGTATATTGTTTGATAAATATTTTGCGCGTTTTTTTATAAATATTGTAACACTGCAAAATTCTTTTTTTTATCTCATGTACATAAATTTATTGTTACAGGTGTCATGATCGCAACGTCGTAACTATATTCTCAGCTCCCAATTACTGCTATCGTTGTGGGAATCAAGCCGCGATTATGGAATTAGATGATGCTTTAAAATATTCATTGTAAATATAATAATTTTATACTAAATAGTATCACGAGTGAAAAAGAGTATATGAATTATTTTCACTTATTCAGTGCCATCTAATGTTTCGTTTTTCATTTTTACAGCCTTCAATTTGACCCAGCTCCAAGGCGCGGTGAGCCGCACGTTACCAGGCGGACACCAGATTATTTCTTGTAAAGAATCAAATCCCCTGAATTATTTATTAAGGTAGGGGTATGAAAATGTTTCAGGCTTCATAGCAATGCCACTGAATATAATTTATGATAGAACATCAATAAAGTGTGAGGTTGCAGCTATCCTTACACGTTACATTACATAGTCTCAAGTATTATATCATGACTGTTTGCGGTGTCTTGTTGAGAGATGGCACACACAACCGAGTATTTTGCGTGTGTCTCACACCATACATGTAGACACAACATTAAATATATGCAAATAGAAAAAAACAAACAATAATGTACACACGTACCAATTAAAAATCACGTATCGCATTGAATTCTACAACTTTTATTGTATTGCTTGTATTTTTTATTATCGAAACAAAAAAAATGAATATAAGAAATAGTGCGAATAAAAAACTGTGCATGGTATTATTTTGAAACCTTGAACAAATATCACTTTACAAAAAATGTGTTTGTACAAGCAAAATTGTTCGTTGCGCGTACTGAATAGAAATGTTGTTTAAGATTTCAAAAAGTGTATCAAAATGATAATAGATTATATTTAAGAGAGTGTCACATAATTCAAGTGTGAATGGAGCATGAAATGTTCCACTTGAGGGAAATATATAAAGGGTTGATGCAACAGTGAATTTGGCATATATACATTGTGCCGTATGTACAATTCAAGAAATTCTTTAGCGTTTTAATCGTCGAAATATAATTTTTATAAATTTTATTTTTATAATTGTTAAAAGAATAATTTAGCGCATGTTCGCCAGTCATGTTTATTCCGTATTTATTTTCTTTCAGGTTTGCTCATTGCTGTTCTTATTCTCAATGTCTCTTCATTTCCTTTTTAGACCTCAAATTTTTAAATATTAGTATCAAATGTAAATGTTATCGGTCACCTTATGTCTTATGATTTATCAAGATATGTGATATTTGAGAATTAAAAAAAAACTTTGCATCAATCCTATGGAGACTTCTTAAGTGAAACACACACTTTATACCGAATGAATTCATACAGTCACAATCATTAAATTGAAAGTTAATTGCTTGGGAACCTACCGACAACTTTTTTACTAATTAATAAGTATAAAATGCTTCTGGTAAATAAACATGTGTAATGCAAGTTTAATGAATTTAATGTGTTGCGTCAAATCATTCATACTCGTCAATACACAAGCATTGTATACATGAGCATTGAACGTATTCACAGAATACATAATTTCATAGAATTAACATGTAATTCGAGCATACGCATAATGAAACGATACAGTAGTAACAATAAAATGAAAAATGTATAGATGCACACTGTAGCAATTTACTAAGACTGTAAATGTAAAAGAAAATAGCACAGAAACCATATTGAAACCATATTGTGGATACAGCAACCTTTTCTGCATGATGCAGGACTAAGCATTTTTTCATTTTTGTTTTATATATTACATATTAGACATATTTTTTGGGTTACGAAAGAAATAAATTTTCCTATATAGAGAGAAAAGAAAATTATGATATAACAGGCGAAACAGATTGAGTTAATTAGAAGTATGCCTTTTAGTAATCAGTAATAGATTTCAGAGCTCGTATAGTTAATTTTGTATTAGCTCTATTTATTCCCTTTTTTAAATATTTCATGCAAGGCATAAATTTCAATATCATAAATATTTCGTACATGGCATAAATTTCAATATCATAAATAAACTTGTATGTTATATTAATTTTTAAAAATCAACATTTCAAAATCATGCGTCTAGTTATTTTCTGTTTCACTTTAATTTTGACATTGAATGTCGATATTTTATGTACTTACATGAAAATTTTCATAAAATAATCATAAATTAAATTAAGCTGAAAAAAGGATATACTTTTATCGAAAGCTGTTTGATCGATTGCCAATGCACATACATAAATTGAAATTAAAACTCAAAATGTTTTAAACTTATTTATTATGTACATAAATTCAGGATAAAATCAGTTTTATAAGTGTATATAATTGTTATACGTCACTATGTTGTATATATATCAATTTGAAATAATATCTTTTACAACAATATCTTTTGCAATGTTTTATATAAAACGTAAAAAACTTTAAACAACTTGTGTGACTTATGTGTGTGCACTTGGTTTTTAACTTTCAGCATATGTCCCTGGTTTTACGCATCTTAAAAATATTACGTTACAAATTTTAAATTAGCTTGCTGAAGCAAGGTAAACAATATGCCTTCATTTAATATTATATCGTCTCATTATAAATGAAAGCAAGGAAAATAAAGAAATGTTATCATATTTAGAGTCTTACGTCATTTTTACACATTAAACTAATGTAATGCAAGACATATGATACGAATAAGACTAATTATTGGTCTTAAAGACTAATAAATAATAATTATTCATCTGTATTTCAACATATAAAGACTTTGAAAGTAAGTTTCTATAGAAATAGATAAATTTTTATGATTAAAGTCATATTTATAAATTATATAATCCTAGTGATACTTTAAGTATATGTACAAAAATAAACATTTATTACGAAGCAATTAATTGAAAAATAAACATTTCAAATTAAACCATCAGTGAGCTAAATTATTTATTACAAAGTATAATTTATACTAACAAAGAATTTATTTACCCTAAAATTTTGTTGAAAATGACTAAAATATTCAAATATATGCAATAAATAAATGCCAGTGAGACGTTAAAGTATAGCAAATTGCTATGAAGGATATTCTGAATTTAGGACTAAATTGATACACCGCTCAAAAAAACAAACAAACAGAATTTATACAGTACGTATTATTTTGAAAAAGTTTTACATTTAAGAGTAGGTAGGTAGTTTACTTTTTAGTAGTTTTCCAACATTTTTGTTATTCTTTGTACTTTCTTTGCCCGAGTAAAACTACACGATAATACATAATTTTGTAAATTACAATTATCGATAAGTACGATCATTATCACTTATTATTCACTTGAAATTAATTTTGTCATTAATAAGAACTTGATGATACAGCAACTTTTTAAATCGGTTTAATTTTTTGAATGTATTGTATCGTTTGTTGTGGAATCAAAGTTTGGGAATATCTTGTATTTGTATATATATATATATTACCAATTAACTAAAATTATAATTTTTTTTTAAATTTATTTTTTCTTTGCTGGTAATTAATAAAATAGTGATCGTGGGACTTAAATCAAAGGTAGTAATTAGAAAAAAAATAATTTATTCGTAAAACTGAAATTACAATTTCTTTGTTTTAATTATCATATTTTTTGCATTAAAATCTTAAAATACTAACTACTATGAATAAAAATACCCTGTCATATCACAATCTTTGGTCTTCAATAATTTTTAAACGTCAATAATAATTTCTAATTACAAGTAGCGTTATTAGAATCTTTTCTAATTTTGCATATGCAATATATTACCAAGTAACATAAATAAAATATAATTTTTTGTTCGTTTCATCAAAATCGTCGTAATGTCAGACAAATCGGTACCATCACGATGGTATTAGAAATCAATTTTCGATCTTGTATCAACAGGAATGAAACTTGATGGTAAAGATTCGCAGAACCACTACGAATACATATTAATGCACGCATATTTTATATATTCATAATATTGCATAAATTTATTGTACAAAAATAATAAATTAAATTAAAAGAATTATCTTCCTTACAATATAAAGATCATCAAAAATATTCATGTCTCAGTGACTCTAGAAAGTATTACATATTGTTAATAATACATTGAAATATAAGAATTAGATTGCAAATATATGTTCCGATTAAATAAATTAGAATTTTAGTCCCGTATCTAAATGTAGTAATTGTTTCATGATCTCGTATGTTGTAAAACTAACTGATACCATCGGAATAGCTCGTAAATAATTAACACTCATTCCACGATATAGACCTTTTACGATACCATTCTCTTTATATATCATTTTTATAGTCTGTAACATACTAGAACTAAAAATGAATTGTTATTAAATATCACATAAATTATTAATAGATGCAAAGCTCTTTCTTTCTCGCACCGTAAAGTTGATATACTTACTTGCATTTGTGAATATTATGATTCATCATACCTAATTGCATACGTCTTCTAGTAACATCTAACGGATAAGAAAAACTTTGAGCAACAGCACCTGCAATACCTCCGCACAATAATCTTGCAGGTATCGTTAAAACTAAGCCACCTGTGATTATATTAACATTTGATTTTTATCAAATATTCAATTTATCAATAGGTATTAATTTATATTAGTATTTAATTTATATTAGTAATTTATATTAGTAAAATTACATTTTAATAAATCTATAAAAATTTAAAAATCATACCAGTGTTTCTATCACATTTTTCACAAAAATAATTTGCTGCATACTTCATGCAAAAATATTTAAGCTTTTCAAATGAATAAAATGAAAATCCTGCGTATGGAATCATGCCAATAATAGTTGGCCAAAATCCTCTATACAATGCTCGAATGCCACCTTCCTGAAGTATTCAACGATACAATATTGCGTTATTTTCATTTATAAATATCTTTTCCTTATATCATACAAAGCAATAATAATATAAATCGATTCACAATTTACATAATATTTATTGACATGTATAAAAAAAATAATTAACTACTTTTAACTAAAGCAGACTGCTAATTTACGTTCTTGTGCATTTTAACAAAAAATAAGTAATTTAAAATAAGTAATTTCAAATGTAGATTAGTCATACTTTTTTAATAGAAAATGTATCAATATACACTACAATGATACTAATCTTTCAATAGAATCTATTTATAAATAAATTTTACAAATCTCTCGTTAGTTCTATGATATGAACTAATATATAACTTACGTTTTTGAAAATTGTGATACCCGCATGTACGATTCCTACATAAAGATGTTCTCCGGCAACTTGAAAAGCAAGTCTTGCTCGAATTACGTCAAGTGGATATGTTAATGTGACTGCAGTAACCCCAGCTGCAGATCCAGCCACAAACTTATCTATATGAGTATGCGTTCCAAATAAACCACCTAAATACTATTAAAAATAAAAAGAATCATAATTTAGTAACAATCTAGTCCATGTATTTAACTACTTTAAAAAATATTATTTATCTATTTCCCCTCGTTAAAACTGTATGCCTATTTTATATTTCTATGAATAAATTATTAAACATTTTTACAAACACATTTTACATATATGTGTTTCTGTGTATATGCATTTCTGCATATCGCATACATAAAATTATCCAACAGTGTATCCTAAATTGTAAAAGCTCACCTTTAAATCATGAGCATGTCATTATATTAATAACAGTTACTTCGCTTTGCGCTGTACCACTTTACCCAGAACAAATTAATATTATTTTTTTAATTGTTTTAATGCAAAAAATTACGAATGGACTAATAATTCGTACCTTCTTGTATGATTCGAATGTAGTAAATTGTGTTGCAGCGTATGGAAAAATTCTAATCATTTGAGCATAATTTCCTTTGTAAAGAGCAGTAAATCGTTCACGTTGAATAATTTCTTTCAATCCAGAAAGAACTCCTATATAAAATAATAAATTAACACTTTGACTGTGCAACTTTTAAACACTGCCCTTGCATTTCTTACCCAAATGTTTATAATGTTTATTATGTGCTTGCAATAATATCTTTATCCTGTCTAATGGTGCCACTGTTGTTTTTGAACACATTCCAGCTACTCCTGTGAAACGTTTACCGATGATAATTCAACGTTTATTTATTATTAAACGGTTTATGTAACAATACTGCCACGTTTTCTTAACAACAACAATAAATATTATCTAAAGTTAATAATAACCATCACTGGTAGAAGCTGATGATAAATTATTCGTGTAACAATTCATTTTAAACGAACAATAATTGAGTAAAAATACATTATATCAAAAAATATATTGAACTTACCACCGGCAATTAAACTTTTTAACAAAAATCCATAATCCTTTTCGGATTCGATGCAAAATGCCATTTTTTGAATTGTTTTAACTCGAGATGTAAATATTATATTAAGAGAAGTGGGTTAGAGCACCTGTCGAACGAAAGACTACTGATTCAACTCCGTTGCACCCTTACCACTCTCTAGCTTGATAACGGGTCTTTTAGTTCTTACTTATTTTTTTTTTTTTTATTCATACATCAAAAGTATTACATGTTACAGGTTATGTTTTTTCAGGAATATTCATTGCACATTATTATGAGATATTTTCGACAGAAAAAATCAAAACAATGAATTATGCACGAGAGCCACAAAATGAGTCTAAAATTTATTAGTCTATATTTACATATTTTACATTTACATGATACATATTTCCATTTAATTAAAAAGAAATGTTTTATTTATGGTTATTTTATTACCTACTGCTTATATTTAGTTATTTTATTATCTACTATTCGAGATATATAAAAAAACGTTTAATCTACATCAAATATCTGGTATTAATTTACTACAAATTCTACAATATTAAGCATTAGCTTGTTCAATTTTGCAAGTTATTTATTTAGCCATTAGTGTTCTACAAAAGAATGCTTCAACTGGAATAAAATTCCTTAAGGTAATCAGCCTTAGGTTTAAGAATCGCTTTATCTTTCAAACTCACAACCCAACCAGGTTCAAGACCGTAAAACAATTGTCTAGGATCTTTACGCTGCGTAAGCATTTCATAATTGGGACTGTCTTCAATCTTTGGTAATTCATAACCATATTTCTGAGATAAAACCAAACGTTCACGAGAAATTTCTTCAGGATTTGCTAAATATCCTCTTGTTTCTGCGTTCATGTAATATTCTAGACAATCTGACGGAGGCAAAAGTCTGCGTGGTATTGGCACTCCTAAACAACGAATATATTTTAAATATAACATTATCAAGTACCTTTTTAATTTTAATAGACTCTAAAAATTTACCGGTAGTAAAAAATTTATCAACATCCTTTATCACGTGTAAACAATGAATATCGTAGTACGCAGTAGTAATAGTACCACCATTTTTCTCAATTGCCGCAATTACAGGTTCGCTGGCCCATTGAACTTCTATATTAACTTTTGCGTTGAAGTTATCAACTCCCTGAAACATGAATTTAAAACTTCAAAATTTTAGAGACTCGATTATTTAACATCTCTGTGCAAAAATACAGATTTAAATACAACCTCGTCCGTAAGATGAACACCTGAGTGTTTCCATTCTACTTTAAAGTCGTATAATCCTGTGTTGATTATAGATGCAAGGTCAATAGGTTTAGACGGATCTAGTCTATTTGTATCGATAAACATTTGCAGTTGTTGTAAAGATAAAGGAGGGTATTCTCTTCTTAAACTACAATACACGTAAAACAAAATGATACCTGCCTTGTTTCATCTTTTTGTGATTTATAATAGCGAACACATCTTATTTTTAACTTGTAATTTGGCTTAGTTTTAAAATTTTACTTTACACGTTAAATTTCGATGAAAATTAAACAACTTACTGATGCCCTTTATAGTATGGTTCATAACTAAATCTAAGGTAAAACGGGTTGTTTCCAGTTTCGTATCCAGTTCGCATGAAATTTTGTCTTTGACCAGATCCTTTATTACCATCTCCGTGTTTGTCTCCACCATGTTGACCTCGACCACGTTTTGACTATTTTTAAAAAACACATTCTTTACAAAATACAAAATTATCAAACGAAACTTATATATACTTATAGAAAATTGTAATTGTATTACACACAATGTAATTCAATCTAAAATTATTGTTCGAGTCGAACAATGTGACTTAGATTAGAATCTCACGCGAAATTAAATATAAAAATTAAAAAATATTGTTGTTAGAAATGCTATATTTTTCATTCAGAAATTCATACAAAGTTTAATTTCAAGCACATCAAAATGATACTAACAGGCTTATTTGCACCAGGATTATTTCGAATGTTATTTAATGCTACTCTGGGTAATGTTCGTAACATCGAC
>CAJDYZ010010150.1:52576-73880 GCA_903986555.1 Heterotrigona itama | reverse complement strand
TTTTTTTTTTTTCAAAGTTTTATGTATCTCATTTCCAATTTCCTCACACTTTGGAGAACATAACCTCAATATCAAAATCAATATCAGAAGGCTAGTTCTCATGTAAAAAGAATACGTATTAAAGTTTTGTATTGTTAATAAGTAATATTGTGCAATAAATTTATTATGGCATATATTATTTTTATCGTAGCGTACAGTCATATATTTAGTCGTAGAAACATTTTAAGTTATATTAATATTATATTTAAATGTATGTACAAGTTATCTCGGCAAATATACGAATATTAAGATTAATTTAATTTATCAAGTATATTTAAAATACACGTTGTTTTTAAATTGATCGAATATACACATACATCGAGCATAGTTCTACATTTGTATTTTAGGCACATGAGTTGCACATCTATGGAACGTATAAACTCTGACGATATATACATCGGAAAAGAGAGAAGCAGCCAAGTAGCTGTTCTTTTCGTTCGACGCTTTGGTGGATGTGGGACGTGGACGGGAATCCGTTTCAATCCATAACTTAGACTGTTTTAAGATAATTAAAAAATGACCGAAACTCTTCAGTTGAGAGGGACACTTAGAGGGCACAATGGTTGGGTCACTCAAATTGCGACGAATCCGAAATATCCCGACATGATATTGTCTTCTTCACGTGGTAAGTAGCCACGTAGCGGTCTACGTTCTTTACTGTTTTTTCATTTCTGTATTTACTTTACATTGCTTGCATTTACAAACTGCCTAAAAGCACTTTCAAAATACTTTATTCGTTTCTGTTTTGTTAATTCCAAAGGAAGAGGTAATTCAATACAAAGCGTATGCGCAATATGCACAAGAGTTTATACATTTTGTTTGTAGATAAAACTTTAATCGTGTGGAAGTTGACACGTGACGAAGCCAATTATGGTATTCCGCAGAAACGCCTGTACGGTCACTCTCATTTTATTAGCGACGTAGTGCTCTCGTCAGATGGTAATTATGCACTGTCTGGTTCATGGGACAAAACTCTTCGGCTTTGGGACTTGGCCGCAGGTCGTACTACGCGACGATTTGAAGATCATACCAAGGTGTGAAATTTTCCTTCTGATCTCTATGGTCGTCACTCCTCACGAGATATATACGGAAGCTTTTTTTTTTCAATTTTTTTTATTGAATGCCATTTGGCAGAAGATCGTAACTACGCGAGTGTCCGGGAAATATACTGAAGCTTTTTTTTATATATTTTTTTTTCTATTTAATAAATAGAAGAGGTGGGGAATTAAATATAGAGTATCGTAAGTATTGATTACGTCTGATGCATGAATTTAACATTATTTGCAAGTAATCAATCGCCAAAATTATATTATTGTGTTGGTAGGATGTTTTAAGCGTCGCCTTTTCTGTGGACAATCGTCAGATTGTTTCTGGTTCTCGAGATAAGACGATTAAATTGTGGAATACGTTGGCCGAGTGCAAGTATACCATTCAAGACGATGGGCACACAGACTGGGTCAGCTGTGTACGTTTTTCTCCAAATCATTCCAATCCCATTATTGTTTCTGCTGGTTGGGACAAATTAGTCAAGGTATGCTAGCTGTACAAAATATTAACTGTTTCTTTTAGCGTAATTTAACGTGATGTATACATTTTCATTAAACATGATATCTGTGAGTGTAAGCGGATATGGGACTGATCTCTCCTCAAGTCGTAAACTGTTTTTATCTTATTGGTTTTTTTCATTTTTTGCAAGTTATAAAATGATTTTGTAGGTATGGAATCTGACAAACTGCAGATTGAAAATCAATCACAGTGGACACACTGGGTATCTCAATACAGTTACTGTCTCTCCTGATGGATCGCTTTGTGCTTCTGGTGGTAAAGTATGTATCAGAAAAATATGTTGATCATTTAATAATCGTCCGTACGATTGCAAAATTCTTGAAACTCTGAAAATTCTTTTGATTGAGAAATGTGTTCTCTCGTTTAAAGGATTGCAAGGCTATGTTGTGGGATTTAAACGATGGAAAACATCTCCACACATTAGACCATAACGACATTATTACAGCGTTATGCTTCAGTCCTAATCGTTACTGGCTTTGTGCTGCATTTGGACCCTGGATCAAGATATGGGATCTTGAAACCAAAGAAATGGTTGAAGAATTGAAACCAGAGGTAGTGTCTGCGACAAGTAAAGCAGAACCACCTCATTGTCTATCTCTGGCGTGGTCTACCGATGGGCAAACGCTTTTTGCCGGTTATTCGGACAACACTATCCGTGTCTGGCAAGTTTCTGTATCTAGCCGTTAAGGATTTTAGACTGGAATTTAATAAAAACAGGAAAAAGAGAAGAAACAAGCGTTTAATTTATTTGTACATGTACAATACTTTTTTTTATATACGTTTAACGATTAAAAACCTTACGATTTTTCACTCGTTTTAGAATTTTTAATCTTTTCTTCAAACTGTTTAAATTCTTTTTTTGCGATTTGATCAGTTTCATCTTCTACTTGCACTACTCCAAGTACTTCTGGTATGTAAAATTGCATCATGTTTTGAACTCCGTTCTTCAAAGTGATCACAGAACTTGGACAACTTGTACAGGAACCTTGCATTTTCAATTTCACTATCCCCTCTTCAAAACCCTGTACGCGTACGTATTGAAAATGTTATTATCCTTGCAATAATTTAAACGCTACTTAAAAAGTAAAGTTAACGCAATTTTACAAAAAAGAATAAGCTAAGGCAACTTATCACACGTTTATGCTACCATTAAACAGAGACTTGAGATGAGATAAAAATTTAGAACACGAGACGCTTGTTTTCACATGTGAGTTTAAATTAAAACATAGATCGTTAGCCACGATTTTCAAATTTGCTTATAATTTATTACTTTATATAGGCGATATATTTTAATTTAAAAATTACGTACCATAAATACAATGTCACCTCCGTCCTCCTGTACCGTTGGTCGTATTCGAGTATCTAGCAATTCTTTAATCATTTGTACTATCTCGCTATCATCTTCGCTAATTTCTACAACAAGCAAAAAAATATTATTCGTAATACATAAATAATAATTTTCTTGTATTTCTATTTCTAACTATTTTTCTTATGCATACTTTCTTATCCTTCTATACTATTTTAATAATATAATTTTCTTATAGTTCCGAACATATGAAATACATATTGTTACACGGAATGTAAGTCACAAAAATCTATTGATAATTGCTGAATGGTTTTTGGACGATTCATGTATACACGTGGAAATGATTCTGTGTAAAAAACGAAGAACAGAAGAGAATCTTACGAGTATCTGCTGCTGGCTGTTCATCGGTTAATATGGGTAAACCAGTTGCAAAAAAATCCATTACAACAGCAAATATCTCTGGTTTCAGTAATTTCCACTCAACATCTTCGTCTGATTTTGTTACTGTAATAAAATCTGGACCAAAAAATACAGATTTCACACCGTCGATGCGAAATAACATTTTTGCAAGAGGTGAACAATATGCATCCGTAGCATTAGGAAAATCTTTAGTCTGGCCTGGTTCTAATACTTTGACTCCAGGTAGAAATTTTAAACTATTAGGGTTCGGTGTATCTTGCGTTTGTATGAACATTGTACGTTTTTGTACAATGTTAAATGATTTTTTATTAGAAAGCAGAATTGACCTCCTTGCTATATGATTATCGTTATTCGTATATACACACGTAGCATGATCCTTAAGAATTCTGCAATATTAATAACAAATAACGCAAAATTCATGCTTTCAATTAAGGTTAAAGTTTATTAACTCACTTCGAATATTGATACGTTGAATATGTACGTAATAATCGTTGATTAATACGCAATGTGTTTCTCAATATTTTATCCATTATCACGTCGTTAATTGCTTTTCATTGTTATCGTTATACAGGTTTTGTGGTTCGTTCGTACTGCTGTTTCTTATTTACGTACTTGCTTTTATCTATTAATGGTACAGATTATTTTTATTGTTTATGGAATTTTATGTTATTGCACATATTAACGGATATGACGTTTACGATTGACAAAATTTTATTAACATGTATATACAGTTTTTAAATGACAACCACGTCTTCCGATATTTTGAGGTTATGTAAACTCAGTAACCAATATGTAAAGGTATAAACAAATTAATAAATATTCCTTCAACGTATTGTTATGTATTTCATATAATCGATCAATTGTACATATTCATTGTATCAACATAAATTACATAGTTACGTGCAATAATTTTCTTTAACTAAAAAAATTACACTGGTAGAAATAGGAATACATTGGAAACAGGAATTTATATTATTGTTATTATCTTAAGTTAGGATTTTTAATTGTAAAGAAATAAAAAGAAAATTATATTAACGTGCTCTCAATAACAATAAGTAAGGTTTATTTAGTCTAATATAAGAAAATATCAGAGTACAACAGAAATATATGAACGCTTAATCGAATAAAATGTAATGTTTTTAACTTATATTTAGCATATCATTTAAAGTAGAGTTAATAAGTTCTGAACATTAGTTTCAAGCAGCTTAAGATTACATTACATTAAATTAACTTAAAATTAGATTAGAGTGTATCGACGTCAAAAAGCTTGATTCTTCTATGTAATATAAGTACTTTGGTTGTAAATTGTTGTTTATACAAAACTTTCTCATTACATCGTAAAAAAAGTTATGTAAAATTCTTAAAAAAAGCTAAGCAAATATCCAAAGCGTATATGTAGTATAAAACAAAATGAAAAGCGAGCGAAGATATATACAATTTGACAAACACGAAGCAGCAGATTGGGAGAAATCCTTTTGTTTATCAGGTTGTGATACACATAAATTTTCACAATCTTCGTTCTCGCATATATCACAAAGTGTAGATTTTCGTGGTTCATAAAATACTCTTGCTCTTCTCGCTAAACATGTTACAAAAAATAGTTAGTTGATCAAAGTTATAAACTAAGTGATACAGTAAGATTAATGAATTGAAATGGTAAAATATATATTAACTTATTTATACGAAATACATGATATTAATTGACTGCCATGACAATCGTTGGTATCCAGAAATACTGGGTACTAATTAAAATATTTAAATTAAAGGTATTTGAGCGCTTGTACGCTTTTTATTTTAAACAACTTTATTTTTTAATCAATTTTATATATCGTAATTGCGCTAAAATAAATGACTTTCACGAGCAAAATATATGTCAATACGTTAAAAAATTATTTATTAAAAACTTACACGAATCGTAATAATCGTATATAGTAACTGGTACTGGTTTTTGTTTCGCCACTTTATGCGTTCTGAATGCGGATACCGTAGGACAGTATTCTTGTCTATTCATCTGTAGGATATTAGTTGATTTAAAATTTAAAATCTAATCTAAAATAGCTTGATGATATAAATATTTTGTTATATACCTCGTCAAAATATAGCATCACGACCGTGTCTCCGTTCTTAGTTTCCACTCGTTTCACGTTCTGTGATACTTCGAGACTAGGTAATGATTCCTTATCTACAGTAAAACCAGAAGGCAAAGTAACTTCCATCACAACCATATTGCTTACATTCGCTTCCTTGGTTGGAACAAATCTGTTACATTAAATACATAACATAATATTAGGTTAATATTAATATAAATATCGAAAGAATGAAGTAAAACATACCCGGAACAGATCGAAAGTTGCAAATGATTAGCATTGGAATTTTTATCTACTTGAGGATCCAAAGTGAACAGCGGCCACGCTCCAGTTACATTTAGATTGTACTTGTACGTAACTTGAACTAGAGCAAATCCATTTCCAGTAGCTGTTATATTAATTAAGCGTGTTTTCTTCGGAAGCTTGAGAAACAATAAATATATTAAAATCATTTGTTACTTACACGTAAGCTATATATATTTAGATTTTAACACTGTATTTATAGAATTCCTTCTTTTTTTTGGTTTTACTTTTTTCGGTTTTTGCAATTATCTTTTTTGAGATGCTTAATTGTTAGACTGCATCGAATACAACTCGAACACTTACCACTTGTTTTTGAAGTATCATGGAATTATCAGTATTTATATTTATTTCACTTTGTTCACCTCCTTCGTACATGAATGTTATAGAAATGGCATTGGTTTTTGTTATTAACTTTTCACCCAAATTCGCCAAAGCTTGTATCCCAATTACGGTATCCTAAAAGTTGTTTGTACAAATGTAGCAAGTACGTATATATATCATTAACAACTTTTTAGGATTTTTATCAATTTGATATTAATACCTGTGTGGATGCGAAACCACCTTCAGCATTTCTTTGTTTTACAAGCCATTTCATTATAGGTATCGAATCAGCGACTAAATTACGCCTTAGATAAGTTAACAAAGCATAGGATGTCATTTCAACGTCGACAGATCGTGGTAGAGAATGATACCACGGATTTTTATCGTTTTCTGGTACAGGTTTGCTCCACCATTTAGTATCTTTCTTGGTCGTGGCTTTAGATTCTAACAGATTAAATGCCGCAATCTCGTATGGATGTTTTGCCAAATTTAAAACATATACGCATATACTCAAAGCATAAACATCGTCTAGATCGTTCATATTACGGACGATGTAATCAATTCCTTTATTTATGGTGTTTCTATATTTTCCATTAGAATCCTATAATATCGAAATAAAATAATTTAACGTCAAAAGTATCAAGTATATTCCATTTTTCTCGTAAAAGATCGAAGCTATAAAAAACAATGTTCCGGGAAAAATTGTTCGATGTAAAGAAATATATATTATACGGTATTAATAGTATTTTTATGAATGGAATGACGAAGAGAAGTGCAAAATAAGTATCCTCTGTAAAAGGGATACTTATTATACTTACTGCATTTTCGAGAAAAGCAATAAGAGTGAACGCTGTCAACGCAAGACCTTTCGCAGCACCACCTTGCATGTCTCGATGACTAACTCTTCCTACTTCGGGAAAACTTCCATTAGGAGCTTGATTATTTGATAACCATTGCAAAGCTTCATCTATCATTCTGTCTTCGATTGGGATATATGCAGCAGCTTGTTTGAAAGCTTTTGCCACGAAAGCGGTAAGCCTAGCGAATAAAACGTCTAGTAAGTAAAATCCATAATATAAAATGTTAGTATTCCATACAATATGTGTAATTTCACACTTAAATACTTATATACCATGTACTTCCATTGCTATCTGACATGCCAAATGCACTAAATGATCCATCATTATGCCTGTAAGTTAATTCTCTTTGATAGCCTATTTCTGTATATCGAAGAGCCTTGCTTTCTACCGCTTGTGTCAATTGATTTGTGTTCTACGAAGAAGTTTCAAATACATTTCTCCATTATATTGCATATATAATTATATGTCTACGCGCGTTATATATCGACTTACTTTAAGATAATTTAATATCATTATATTTGGAACAAATTTCAACATATTTTGTTCGCCGCAACCTGATGGCATTTTAATTAAATTTGCCACATTCAAAATACTTGGACCCAATATATCTCCTAGTAAAAATATAAATTAACGTTAAGACGAACTCAATGATATCTTTACAATATTACACCGTAATACACTTCCGAAATGTTTTGTTTGTAACATTTTTATTTCTTCCAGCCTGATATTTTACGAAGCGGTTTCTGTGATTTTTTAAGCATCGGAAGTATTAATAAAAAGATAATGTTGATTTTTTTTAAGTCGAATTTCAATTAAAGGCTTCGTAGCCTTACCTACTGCAGATATTTCAATGTGTTCTGAACCTGGTACCGCATTTTTTGGTATATCAATTGCAACGTTCATCGATGTGTTTGTTGTGCTTCTGAGATCTATAAAAGTAGCTTTGTTCATATATTGCGTTTCTCCTTCAGCCTGCACATAAGTTAATAGAAAAGCTCAAATTTCAATTAACGAAATATAAATATAATTTTTACTTTAACGAAAAAATAACTTACTTTAACAAGTAGTTTACGTTCCACACTATCTCCAGCTAGTACGCTATTTGCGGTTGCCTTAATCGTTACATATCCCAATTCTCGTGGAACAATCATGAAGGAGATACTACTTCCAGAATTAGCTTTCACTTCCACTTTCTTCTTACGATACAATTCTAATTCTGGAATATTTTTTTATAATTTGTTTACATCATATCATACGAATACGAAATACGAAATCAAATTGTAAGCTTTATCCTACTTGGTACATCCTGGACTTCGTTGGACATTTCTGCGAAATCAAACTGACCCTCGTTTGTTAACAAAACTTCAGCCACAACATTTTTGTTCATATAATTAAATACCACAATCTGGATTGCAACGATCTCTCCTCGAATTACAGAGTAAGGAAGATCCATGGAAATAAAAAATGGTCTAAAAACTTTTAGCTGTAAAAAAAAAGTAGGTCTCTCTTTTCATATTTGCATCGTATAAATAATTTTACAATTATTATTTACGTAAGCATTTCGTATCACCTTTCGCGGCTCTTCTATAAGACCTAATCCATGTACGTCATTTACAGAAAATGCAGTGAGCACCCATGATGTAATTGAATCAGGCACGTTTCTCTTCAGCTCATTTTTTCCCTCGTATCTATTTTCAATCCATAATTAATCTCTTGTTTCATAATTTATTTCATGCTAAGGGTAATGTGATAATTTACAAATTTATTTGCTAACGAACGAATCTATTTATAATATTAAATTTAATTTAACGTTTCAAATAAAGTTAATAAAAGAGTTTTTCTTACGATACAACTTATTTTGCTCGGAAACAACATCTTGCTTGTAGGATATTCAGTAATAGATATGTTTTACAAAAATTCGTTAGATATGAAAGTACAAACAATTGGAAAATGATACAACAATAATTAAAGCAACATAATTTAAAGTATGCAAATATCAAGAATATATTCTATTACTGATCGTGTGTATCAATTATGCAGAGTGAATCATCTAGCTCTGTTGCTTCAAATTACCAGTTATGTTAAAACTGTTTCAAATAAAATTCATACGATGTCAAAATGGTATAATAATTATGCAAGTTTCTGTAATTTTATTTTTTAAGATCACAAATGTGTAATATTTATCCTGTCAATTTAAAATAGCATTTTAAGAAATTATTAAATAATTAAATAGTCCATTAAACATCAAAGTACACGCATTCAAGAAAAATAGTTACCCAAAAATTCTTTAAGTAACCTTTAACGCGAGAAGCGATCAAAACGTTATCTATTACAGTCAATACAAATGCGTTGTCAATCAATTATATTGAAAATTTCCAAGAGTTTCACTTTCAAAGGTTCTTCTTCCACAGAACTACTGTTTTCATACATAAAATTCGAATTGAATGGTTCATACGATATTTAAGAAACTGAAATAAATTTAACTCGATCTTGATATTCTGATAAATACATGCTCCTCTTAACAACAATTTATAGCAATTATGAGTAATTTAAGCTAACAGAGTTGGTCGATTCAAGGACACCCAGAATATTCCAGCTTTTATTTGTATAAAAGTAGTCTATACTCGAAACAAAAGCATGACCCATGAATATCATTTGTCAAATAATGTATATAAAGCATGTACATGAAGCTTTATAAACTGAAAGTATATGAGATAAATACCCTGCAGAGAAGTTTGTAAAAAGCCAAGTGTTTAAGATGTCATGCATTAGGAATACACGGGGCTTATTCCAAACAGGAGGTGGGATGCGAGAGAAGGCATAAGGACCTGCCAGTGGTGGTCTTGTTGCTAGTTTGTGCGTAACAGGTGGACCAAGGTCTGGTCGAAGTGTGGATGCCCCATGAGATGAGCCTGTTATTCTACCTTCCAGTATTCCCGGTTGTTCTGTAATCCAATTCTATTGTAATATTGTATTATATCAGCACAACCAAGGGAATAAAAAAAAAAAAAAAAAAAAAAAGAAAAAAGAAGACGTAAAAACCTACTACAGAAACTAATCCTAATCTTTTATCATGTTTTATTATATAATATTTTTTGTATTTCACGTTATATAGTAATACTAATGTTTTATACGATTAGGTACATTGCAGAGAATGAAATGAATGAAACGAGTTGTAACAAGTCCATCACCGTAGTACTAAATCCCATAAAGCACGTCGAATAAATATTAGTAAATTAATTTTGAAATGAATATGTTAAGTCTTTTTAGACAAGTAACACATAGTGAATTATGTTTATTTGATGAGTTATATCGGTATTATTTTAACAATGAAAAAAATGTTCTCTCAGCAGGTAAAAATTTTCAATGGTATTACCCAGCATCAAGCGTTTGCCAAAGCCAAGTTTCAGGGAAATTCTTGCGTACTTTCGTCTTCTCTGATGGCAATGCAATTGAACTGAAACCTCCAACAGCTGATGGAAAGGCGATCTCTAGAGCAGATCTGTAGTATACTATACAGACATAAGCCTTGTTAAGTAATAAATACGTGAACCGATTAACTAAAGACTCGACGGTAAGTATTACTGAAAAATTAGAAACGTTCTTTTCGTTCTAACGTTGTAAATAAATAAAATGTTGTCGACTAATATGTTATTACATTAGAAAATCACATGTAGTGGATAGGTAAAATAATATTAGTAATTAACTTGACCCATACAGAAAGCACTTTACTTACGAATTTGGAAGTTTTCGTGAACATATGCATTTGTTATGATGATGGCACCACTTTCCTGTTAAATAATATTTATATCGACATTAATGAAAAAGTATAAAAATCCATTCGAATGAAATAATTAATTCATTTACTGTAAAAACATCTTTTGCTGTAGCCGAACCAGGATACCATAGGTATCGATCAAAAACTGAATCTGCATAAGGTGATTCACGAGTATTATCGTACGATTTTAGCTCTTTATATACTTGTTCCTACAAATGAAAATGTGTTGCAATTATTTGTAATTAAGACAATGCTTGAATTAACGAGAATCATCCATAATATTACGTATGAGATATCATTGCCGGATTTCAAAAGTATAGATCTTTGATCTATACCTAATAATCCAACGTATGAATTTGGTTTTGAGGTAATAACTAAATTGACATTATCTCCCGGTGCAACTTCTTCAGATGTCATTTTAATATCAACCTTTAACAAAGATCAGGGTATTAATATTCTAATTTTTATTGTAACTCGTATTCGTCAGATTTTGAACTTACAAAATTTTGAAGCACTCCTTCTAGTTCTACATCTAAGGCGTCTGCAATAACTTCTCCATCGTCTCCTATATAATATATAATTATATGTGCGGTAGGTGCCATAACGTATGTTGCTAAAAACCTAAAATATATTTTATGATTTTATATTGAAATAATAAGAAAAAAGGATTATTTTGTAATTAGATATCAACATTATTAATATTTACTTAAAGCTTGTCGCATGTTTATTTTGAACAAATATAGAACCTGCATCCAGTATATCGCCGCGTCCGAATATCTCATAATTGATATATTTCAATGGCGTTGTAGAATTTACTTCAACTTCTACATCTCGATTAACCTTATACAAAAATATCATATTTTTGAAATATTGATTTTCACATTAAAATAATCTAGATGACGAAAAGGTGATCATACCGTAGGCTTTTCAGTTTTCAAAATAGCTTGGATGTATTCGTTATTCTGTGACATTGCTTGGTTTATCGATGGAAACCATTCATAAAGATTTAAATATTGAGCCTATTTATAATAATTTTTTTGACGATTATTGTTAGGCGATTGGTATTATTAATTTGAATGTTTTTGTACTCGCTATATATGTATATTACCTGAATGTTTAAAGGATATGACATATTGTCGTTAGTTTTTGGTGGATAAAAGTTCAATTCTACCATTCCATTTTCGTCTAACATGTCAGTAATATTTCTATATGTAGATTGATTATCAATAACGTAAGTATATCCATATTTTACTGTAACAAAATTTTTATTGTCTCTCACCGGTGTTCCATCATGGTATGTTAATTTTATCTATAAACATTTTTTTAATATTATATCCGCGTGACTTTAAGAGAATATTTCAATATTCAGAATATTATTAACAATTCTGTTTACGTACGTATGCTGTATATTTTAATCCTGGTTTGTAGTATTCCGACGTTTTTATCAAATCCATTGTGTATTTATGTTTATGTAACGTTACATGTGCAGAAGTATTCTGTCTTCTACCAGTTAAAGATTCCTCTACCGTAACATCAAGCATGACTGGTCTTTCGTATTCATCGGTGAGCCTGTACGAAAATGAAAATTGAATTACATACTTTCTAAAGTGCTTTGCATATTTTGTTAAATATATACATACTTCAGTTCGTCGTGAATGTCAAAATCAACAATCACTTTCCCATCAATAGGAATCACTTTTCTTATAGGCTGTTGGTATATTGGTTGTATAACACCGGAAAATATATCAGGATAAGCTGTAACAGTTGCTTCTCCTTTCACCGCCTTGCCATAAGTATACCTAAATGATTTGCACTTTGAAATAAATAATTTTTGTCAAATTTTTTAAGAGAATACTAAGACATCATTGAATAATATCATTGAGTGACATTGTTACAATTGTACGGGATATGGGATAAATTAAAAACATACTAAACTTTCTAATATACTTGTGTAAAAAAAGCCTGTAAAAAATTCGTCTAACTATTAGAATTCACTTACTTGGCATAGATCGTTGCAGTGATTTTTGATTCTTTAAATGTAGAATGTTTGGGAGTATCAATTGTCACTTCAAAATTAGGTAACACATATTCGGCAACTTCAAAGTTTTTTTCGAACGTCTGATCGCCAACATTTACTGTAATTTTCCAAGTACCTAAAACTGGATATTCCGACAGTTCGATTTCCCCGCTAAAAATCCCGTGAGTCACGGGTGGACGATCCCATTGTTTAATTCTATTTCCTTTTCCATCCTATAAAGATGTAATGTTAATTAATAATCAAAAATTCGTTTTATTTATTATGCAGCATTTGTTACTTAAAAATACTTACCGTGACATAGACATTTACTAATCTTTCAAGTGTAGGCCTAAGTCTGGAATTCAACAAAATACATCGAAACATAACTTTATTTCCTGGTTTGTAAATCGCTCTGTCAGTCTGAATGAAGACTGAATAACTTTTAGGAATAAACCTGATCGACTTTGACTGTGAAAATTCTATTCCTGACAAACCACGTGCAATTAATTCATATGCACCAGGAATAATATCGCCAATCTAAAATTTAAAAAGAAATTAATAAATGAACTATATTTATATATATAACGTAGATGAACTATATTTATATATAAAAGAAAAAATACACTTACTTCAAATCGTAGAATTCTTGTACTGTACGGCTGTACTTGTATAACTTGAGATACATTGAATAATTCTTTTATCCTCGAATTACTGTCGAACGATCCTTTTAGTTCAATATATACCGTCGATGGTGTTGATATACCATTTACACTTACAGCTACGTGATATTCCGAATCTGGTCGTATTACTTTTGGAGCTATTACGCTGTAGTATCTTGAAAAATATATTAAAATATTCGATTATTAAAGTATTTAATGCAATATTTAAGATATATTCGTCATATTTATTATTTTAATTTAATGTTTAATAAAGTAATGTGTGTGTGTATGTGTGTACAAATACATACGATTCTGCAGTAACATTTAGTATTATACAAGATAGAAAAACAATATGAAACCATTGCCAATCCATTTTTGAAATCTCTGTAAAATTAAAGGAAACGCAAATTAAGATACAAAATAATATGATTATTAAATAAATAAATTTTTACTCCTCATACTAAACGTACAATAGTACATTAATGTCAAAACATTTGCAATGTTTACATTAGATATGTAAGAAGTAAGAAGTAATTTTATAGTACAAGATAAACTATTACATAATTGTATGTCTCATTTCATTATATAATTTTGCAATTATCAATACTTGGAATTGTCAAGCTGGTTTTCCCGTCAGCAATTATGTATTTCTTCGCAATGAGATAATAACTTGTTTGCACAATATGAATACAACAATGGAAAAACCCAAAAGTTAAAAGTTTATCATTTTATCAATGCTAAATGTTTGAAATATACAAGAAAAACAATTTTGTTTTATTTTATGTTTAATGATTAATGGAAATCAATTTTGAATATATATATAGTATATTTTTATAAATATATATGAATATATTTTGTATAGTCGTACATTCTATTCGAAATTATATTTAACAGATTTTTGGTTTATAAAACTGTTATAATAATCCTAGTATATTCAAATCAGCAATTGATAATATTTAATATAATATTCCAATCAACAATTTAAAATTCCACATACTGTATTATATATCAAATAATTTGTACTGAAAAAGGAATTTAATAAAATGGAATATATTTAAATTAACAAAAAAACTGAAATTTTCATTTTAAATATATTTGGAACTATAATATTTAACATATTTGATTACTTATTCCCAGATGTGCTTCAAATTTACAGTTTACATCATTTTTTCCAATTATCTATTCAACTTTATTGTTTTGAATTTATAAGAATATACCGCATCTGTTAAGCATTATTTATTTTTTTTGAATGGACCAACTATGGAATCTACTTACCGAGATTAGAAAGTAGCGCGATAGATGTTTATGTTTTATAAGTCTTCAATCCTCGAAACCTTGTTTATTCGATAGAGCTCTATTAATTTATACATCGAAAAATTCAAAAAATATATTATCAATTAAACAGACTGAAAAGATTTTCATTTTCAATTGAGATTTCAAGATTTCACGTTAAATATTTTTATCATGCATGAAAACTAGAGGAGAATTTATGGTAGGATCGCGTCATCTCGGAAAATAATTCTGAATAATAATATAACTCACCTTATTAAAAGATTGCAGGATATAAGTCTGGTTACGACGTGATAACACCGTCGAGGAAAATAAATTTGCCAAGTTGCCGATGCAACAGTTAGACTAGCAAGTATTACCAATCATGGACCGAAGAAGTAAGAAGTGTCCCAAGAAAGTAAGCGAGCAAGCAAGTGCAGGTTGCTCTCTCCTCTGGCTACTTCAGTTCTCCCGTATATACATATATAATATGTATATATACATATCTGTCACGTTTTTACCGTTAGAGGGATAACATGCCACTAAAGTACCATTCCTGTAAATTCTCACTGTCTGCATAAATTTCAGTATCTCATCACGAACTATATTTTTCGATGCATCACACACGCATCTAACTAAAAGTTCATCCTACGCCATGTACTTGTAAATGATGTCACGGTCTTTTATTCGAAATTTATTTATGCATGATGTGATTCACGAAAAGAATCATTCAAAAGTCACGTTGATTAATTTCCTAAATTGAAAAATAAAAAAAATGACGATTATTATTATACGGATTGGCGCATTTTCATACATTTATCAGAATTTATCTTCTAAGAACTACATTACGCGGTAGGTTCTTCGTAACTTTTAATCCCAAGAGACTCTCAAAATTATTATTTTGAGAGCGTATGTATATATATGACAATAACAACATCTTGTTATTAATGAAAAATTAATTTTTATATGAAATTGCTCTACATTTACCAGATTTCATTTGTCGATCTTGATGTGACTCGTCGTGACATAGTTTAATGCAATGTGTGTCACGAGAACGAAATCCAAATTTTCAAAATTGTATAAATTTCATTTACGGAGAAAGAAAATGAATTCCTAAGAAAAAACGAAAATCTTTATGTTATCTAGTATTTAAATTAAAAATGTTGGAAATATACCAGTCGTCAAGAATACGGACTTTATGGAATGGATTTATAGATTTGTCGCACTATATAGCATATAAATAGATAAAAGATAATCACAAACACGTACATTTATTACATTAATGTGATTTTTATCTTTCTTCCTACAATTTCCTTCTTCGCTCTTTTCATCTTCGTCTTTTGTTCGTTTTTTGTCACTATCAGTGACCATGGCCGGTATATTGAGAATACAGATACATTTGGCATTTGGTACTACATGAATCTAATAAATTTTGTTTTTAAAATACTGAAAATACAATTTCTATTAAAAATTATTATTAATACTATTAATATTATTTCATATATATATATATTTATTTATTTATTTACTTATGCAGTCATAAGTGATTTCAATGCTTGCACAGAAAAGATTCGATTTATATGCGTAGATAGAAAAGAAAAATTTACTATATAAATAACTCGTTACCTCGTGTATTTCTTTCTTGTAGTTCGTATTAATTTTCACTTCAATTTGCGTTAGTTTATATAAATTCTACTATCATTTGTTGAAGATTAAAATAGAAGTTACATAAACTTCAGTTTCTGAACAGTTGTCAGCTGCCTCACGGTCAGACAAAACTAATCCAAATTTAATTTTTATATTTTGTTTTTTACGAAGAAGAAGTGGTTATGGAGGTTACTATCAAAATCCAAGGTGGTGTGATTATTTTATCAAATAATTTCATCCAAAATTTAATTATAGAAATTTACATAAGATACAATTTTAAATATATCGATAGAAACATTTTCATACCTTTCCTTGAAATTTATTTGGCAGTGTATTTTATGATTTAATTTATCAAGATTTTTTTTCTTTTTTTCCTTATAATAACAGAATTTATAATATCATATAGCGTTAAATTACAATGAGTCATTTAATTCGTTTTTATATGCATCATCAAAACAAGATCTATTTGTCATATTCTTCAGTTGCTTGTACGTTCTTCTCAATGTATCAGGATCGATTAGAAATTGTTGCCAAAGAATGTTTTTTCCTCGCTCGAAGTTTGTGTCCGCTTTCTACAATGAAAAATTTAAAATATAAGTTTCAAATTATTCATTCACTTATAAAGAAGATAACTTATATACAAAACAAACATATATGCGTATATTTCTGTTCATATATGTATATATATATACATATATATTTTACCAATCGTTCTTTCATTTGACTTCGTATCTTCGTCAAATCAGTTTGTATGTTTTGTAAATTATTAAATGTTTCATTGTGACATGTCTCAATATTAAAAGAGGTTGATTTAAATGTATGTGTGGGTCCTTTCTCAATCTCATTTAAATATTGTAAATTTACTTCATTTTCCCTAAATTGTAATAATTTAATATTTATAGTTGTCCTTACAGTTTGATAACTGATAAAAAATTAATACTTACAAAGATTCTAATTTGTGAACTTTTGAAGTTAAATAAGTTTTTAGTATAAATTGTTTCGTGGTTTTATTTTCGTCTATAATGTCATTATATTTGTGCAATGCAGAATTTAATTGATGTATATTATCGCCACTGCACATCATTGAAACGAAAAACTTGTGAAACGAATTATGTATTTTCGGTGTAGATACAAGTGCGGAATACTCATTTTGCAGTTGTTGCATAATTTCCTATATACACACACACACACACACACGCACATATATATATATATATGTATATGAAATTTTATCACAAACTGCAATCCGTACTACCTTTTATTTTGATAAATTACTTACACATCTGGTAGATGATAGTGAATATTCCGTGATTAAATAGTGATAAGCATCCGCTACAAACTCAGAAACATTTTTAAGACACTGAAATTGCATTTCCATTAGCATTCGTAGTAAATCAATGCGCACATGACCACGTTCCCGCGCAAGAAATCGTAGGCTTTTAAGTTCTTCTAAATGACTTTTTGCTCGTTCAAGTCTCGCATGTGCATCCTGTTTTAAAATTTTGGTTATTTCCAACTGTGAAAACTGTTGCGCTACTTCTGTTAACTGACGTTCTTGTAACAAAGTGATATTTTCTTCTAAGAAGTCCCTCTTTCTAGTTAGCTTTAAAATTTCTGTTCTAATTTTGATTCATAAAGATAATATTCATTGTAAGAGTGGAGAATGTGTTTTGAAAAATAGTTGCACTTAAACTTAGACTTTCAAATACCTTAATTCAGAATGTTTTGGTACTTTCAAATGTCCTAAATTATATATATCTTCTATGTAATTCAACATTGCAATGTACGATTCCTCTTGTACTTTTGTTAGAATTTCTTCTAGTTTTGCATTAGTTAAGCTGTAAAGTATGCTGCCTCTTTGAATCAATAAATGCAAGGGATATTCAATTTACTAATAATTATAAATATTAGTTACTTTGTTTTACATAGCGTGAGTTCCAGTAGTTTTTCATTATCTATGGTTTTTTCTTTATTGTTATCGATTAAGGAAACATAATTAGAAACAATCTTTTGCTCTTCCTTAGACGTGTTTCCAAACTGTCGTTTTATATAAACGTCTAAGTATTGATTATATAGCTCTATATTTCTAATAAAAAGTTCCAATGGCATTTGAGTCCACAATAGTGGTATTCCTTTCTATAAATACAAAATATTATTACCGTTACAAATTATAAAAGTATTTAAAAATCACTCACATTTTTTGCTGCATCTGCATAAACATTCAAAAGGCATTCAACTTCTTTAAAAAATTGATGATTCTCAACATCAAATTTCTTTAGAATGGCAAAACACTCTTTGTATGCTCTATTTGCTTTAATATTTTCTCTATCCAAAAATTCTCCTTTTTTTTCTATATCTTCATCTAACTCTGTTTCCAATTTTCTGCAATAATATGACATTGTGTAACAACGACTTGGTCCACTACCTTTTCTCACAAAGTAATATTCTTATTGTTACAGAAAATTCATTCATGGCTTTTAAAGTCATAAAAATAATGTGAAAATAGTGACAAAGAATACAGTTACACTTCAATCAATTACGAGACTATAACGATAATACTTTTAAGAGTTGGAACATAATGCGACTAAATACTAATTCTCAAATCTATGATCTCATTGGATTTATATCGTCTTATGCATGTTTGATACACGCATCCAAATAAAAGTGCAAAAAACAAAATAAATGATCGTGTTACTTTAAATTTTGAATCCCATTCTGCAATTTGTGAATATAATTTTCATCTTCCTTGTAGGAATCCTTTACTATTTCGTATTCTATGAACAAATTGTTGACATCCGTATCATCGAAGGAAATGATTCTTAACAAATCAGGACAATCTCTAGCTGCTTCTTTCAATGCATAATCCAATTCCGAGTCTTCCAACCATTCGTTCATTTCTTGCAATTTATTCTTTCTGAAATGCAAATCATCAAAATTCTTATATTTCCAATGCAACTTAACAAACCTTTCACATTGTGTAAAGAAAAACTAAATCAGGTTTTGGCAAAGATAGACTTGTTTTTTGCAAGAAATATAAGGTATTTATTGTATACAAAAACTTCTATTTTGAGAGGACAAGAGTGAAATGTACGTTTTATTTTATCTCTTAAACTTAAATTTTAGTCGTACGTGTGCTGACAAATATTTTAAACGAATCTCAAAATATAAGAACATTTGAACTGACACGACTAAGAATAATCATCTTTATTAATTAATAAACGGCATTGTTACATTTGGATATCTTCGTTTGACAAAATGTTGACGTAATTTACATTCTTGCAGAACCATTTCAAAAACGGCTGTACCAAAGGTTTGTCACAAATTTTATCCAGCAGTTCTGACGTAACAACGTTCGAAAGTTCCGGGCGTAAACATCGGATTTTGTCGTAAAGAACTTTGCCAGTTACATCCATGTTATTCCACGCACACTCTGACGAGCTTACAAACTGGCAGTAAAAGTTTTAAATCGGACGTACAAATATTTGCCGTTAAATACGAATTTGATGTTTCGCGCTTGCGCATTGAATCGTACAACTTAAGCGCTAGTACGTTTTGATAACTTTGAGTTTCGTCTAATTGCCAACAATAAATTTGATCTAATATTTTCTTATTTAGTTATTTTGAAACGAACTGGCTTCTAAAACTCATCTAAAATAATTTTTCGAATAACCGCTAAATCTGCAATAATATCACTATGGATTCTACGTGAAAAAATTTTAGGAGAAATTTTTTAGAGTAAATTGGTAGCACTGTAGCATGCACGTGAATGAGAGTCTCGTACTATGGTGTGAATTTTGTTCGAGTGTTTCGTTTTATAATTTATAAAAATGTTGATCGAACCGAAATTGACGAATACGTCAAAAAATTTTGGCAAGCCGTCGGAAAAGCAAAACACCGTAAATATTTGTGTCAACTTCACAGTCGATGTAACCTTAATTATTTATTAAATTTATTTATATATTTCAGTTGTTACAAAGTTTAGGAGCTCCACATATAGATTCTTTCAACTACATGTTAGAAGATGGTTTGTCCGAGGCTGTTAAGGATAATCCACTTGTTTACATTTATCTACCAAATAAAGACAAAGTAGCATTATGGATTGAAGATGTATCAATTCATCAACCAAGCATACCGTCTGGTACGATTGGAGTGAAGAATCATAAGATTTATCCAACGGAATGTAGACAACGAGGATGTACTTACAAAGGAAAGTTTACAGTTAGATTGGGATGGTCTGTCAATGATAAAAATCAAGAGACTCTCGAAAGAGATTTAGGAGAAATTCCAATTATGATTAAAGTATGTAACGTAACATGTGAGATAAACAAATCAGGCACGATCATATTTTATTTGCATTTAATGTTATAGTCTAATAGGTGTCACTTGAATAAAATGACCCCTAGTAATTTGGTTGCTCACGGAGAACACGAACAAGAATGGGGTGGATATTTTATTGTTAAGGGACTTGAGAGAATTATAAGAATGTTATTAATGACAAGAAGGAATTATCCCATTGCTATTAAAAGATCAAGCTGGAAAGCTCGTGGCATACAGTTTAGTGATCTTGGTTTACTTTTGAGAAGTGTACGAGATGACAACACCACAGCTGTACGTATAATTAAGTAGAAGTTTAGTTGACAAATTTAGTTGTGTTACTAATGTATCGTTACATATTTTACAGAATAATACTCTACATTACGTAACTGACGGCTCGGCGAAATTAATGTTCTCCTACAGAAAAGTTTTATACTACGTCCCATTGATTTTGATGTTAAAATGCTTGGTTGATGTTACCGACGTTTTTATTTATAACGCGTTAACAGCAGGCTGTGAAGATGATTTATATTATAAAGGTTGTATTTTAAATATGCTAAGAGCTATACACGAACAAGGTTTAAATAATCACGAGGAATGCAAAGCTTATGTAGGTAGAGTGTTTAGAGTAAAACTTTTCGAATTACCTCAAGATGCCACTGATATAGATGTTTGTGACTTTATAATTAAGTAAGTTTAATTAATACAGTGATGGATA
>CAJDYZ010010147.1:44092-58528 GCA_903986555.1 Heterotrigona itama | reverse complement strand
GACTCTTCGTACAAGATATTCTTACTAGTTTCAGCTTCTTTTCAACCTCCAAACGTAACATCCATCAACGTGAATTCGAATTACTTGAAGAATTACCCAGGCTCGGTTGCTCGGGGGGAAACGAAAAGGGCGGAAGTGCCGGACATCGAACTAGTTTTAGGTATAAGTGCACTGACAGGAGATACGTCGGGCAGTTACAGAGGGCTTCTCGGTTTGACGGACGAATTTTACAAAGAAGTGTTCACCGGTTACGAGGGTTTCGACGCCTTCACCATTGTCCCGGTACTGTTGCAGCCGAAGAGCAGAGGAAGAGTTACCTTGAGGAGCTGTGATCCACTCGATCGACCTATTTTCGAAATAAATTACTACGATCACGAGGACGATCTCGCGACTATGGTCCGAGGCATCGAAAAGGTTGTTATCAAAAAGGTCGCGGTGATAATGTTTATCTTAATCTCGTCATCGTCCGCCTCTTGACTGGGTGAAGTTCCACATCGAGAGAACGACGTTGAACTGTAGATGCAACATTTCGAACGTAACTCGAAAAGAGGAAAGAGCTAAAATAACCAAGATCTTGAAGAGTTGCAAGACTTTCAAAATTTTCGAGGCCTCTAAGACCTCTCCGGGCGCTATCAAGATTTCAGAGAGCCTTGAAGACTTTTCAAAATTTCTAACACCTTCAACATTCCCGGCGCTTTCAAGACTTTAGAACTTTCAAAATTCCCAAGACATTCAGACGATCGATTTGAATCTCTGACAGTCTTAAAAATGTCATTTCCATTCGATACATAGTCATTTCGAAATAATAGATAGGGAAATATTCCCCGGTTAAGAGGTTCAAAGTTATCGGTTTTTATTTATACACGACTATCGCTGTTACATTCACCATTGCTGCTCTACTGTGTCATAAAATGACTTTTTACTGGCTTCTTCAGGCTGTGAAAGTTGCGTCGACGAAAGCCTTCAAACGTTTCAACGCGACGTTACTGCCGGTCGGGTTCCCAGGATGCAAACACATCTCGTTTGATTCTAATCCGTACTGGGCTTGCGTTGCGAGGCACGTGAGCACGACCCTGGGTCACTTCGTAGGAACGTGCAAGATGGCCCCGAGGAGGAACTCAGGTGTGGTTGACCATAGGTTACGGGTGCACGGGATCAACGGTCTGAGAGTTGTGGATGCCAGTATAATCCCAACTATAATAGCAGGCCATACGAACGCGCCCGCTTATATGATCGCTGAAAAGGCCGCGGACATGATAAAGGAAGACTGGAAAATGGCAAATTCTCCGCGCAGAACGTCGTTTAACACGTTCAATCCGCTAGTATGATCCTCTAGTGGATTTTATGTTACTTGTCATTATTATTATTATTACTGTCAGATTGCTGATTTGATGTTGACTGAAATATTGCTTGTTCAATCGTGTTTATCACAATGCTCTTTCTATGTTTTCTTCACTTTAGTCAGACTTCTTGGAGGCTTTTTGGTTTTGTATTGCACATTATCTTTCTTTGATTCAGAGGAATCCGCTGTAGCGAAATTTTCGATCGTAAGTTGTTTGACAGATCAAAATCGTCGTCGTTCAAAGCAGTCACACTGACGATTAAATGAATCGAGAATTTTGTAGAATTTTTGAAAAATTTTCACTTCGCTGTTTTATTTGTACAGTGAGTCGCAGAACCATTCGTATCATCCTCTTGCAATTGCCAATTTTGTACGATTCGATATCAATTTCGATACACGTCATCGATGAAAAAGTTAATTAAACCTTTTTGCATATTTCAACGTACATTATCATTGAAAAGAATTTTCAAATTTGTATCGTGAAAGCGAAATATTTCTGACTTTCTGCATGTTTCAAAAATTAGAAAAAGGATTGCGTATGGTCGAAATAATTTCAACTATCAGTTGACATTCATGATGAAATGAATATAAAATGAAATTACTGACAAATCTGGTATGACCATTTAATAATAATGGTAACAGAGATTGAACGTGTTACTCGAGCATTGGGAAATGTAAACGCAACAAATTAAAGGCCAAAGATCGTATGTCAACGCATATATTTCCATATAAATTATCTTTCGTTGCTATGCGCTCTAGTGTAACATTATTATGAAAGCAACTGTACGATCTTTGCATGATATTATTTGCATTGATTATTGGACAACAGAGGCTGAGTCAGTTTTTAACAGTGCAATATATTTAACGTTCCATGAAACTACATGGATGATTCCATTTCTTAATTAAATTTACATGTCCATACGGAGATAACAAATTCTTTTCAGTCGACTTTATCGTCGTAAAATGGAATGATTCAGTTTCCGTTGGCCAACAAGTGTTTGATACACGTTCAACAGTGATTAACATTCTGTGATATAAATAAATACGAACCGGCTGGAGAAAATGGATTTATCTTTGGTAGCGATATGTTCGTCTCTATCTACACGAATGCAGCGTATTTACAATGAGAGGGGGAACGTAATTAATAAATATAAGTTGTACAATTGTGAAGTTACGAACGACTGCCGTGTCTCTTGAATCGTTGCTCAATGATGCTCACAAGATTGAAAAACTGGCAAAGAATAGAAGAGCTAGACCTTGAAGAAGCCAAGGTGTTGCAGCTGTCGCGGCTCCTGGAAATGAATGAAATTCATTTACCGCGTGATCCAACCATTGTTTCACGAAGAAATTTCACAACGAAGAATGGATGGAGGTACTCCATTTTACCATTGTCGCTGTATCGGATGCAATCGTACAATTCCTCCGTCATAATGTAGGCATTGGCGCAAGTGCAGAAGCCTGTAAAATCGAAGGAAATCCTCTTAGAAACGATACGATACGTCCTTTTTTCTATCTAACTTTTTAACTCTCGTTAAAAATCGTGCGCATACCGTTTATACAGTCGACGTTCATCACGTCGGTGGAGTTGGAATTCCTGTACGTTTCGGTGATACACTCTCTGTGAGTTTGACATCTTTCGTTCAAGACTGAAACGGCGATTCACACGGCGGTCGAATTAGTTTTCGATTAGGCGTGAAGCGCGAAGGATAACGGTACTCACATCTATCTCGGAGACATATGGAGCCGCGTTGATGGTAGTTCTCGATACAGCTGCATTTGCCACTGGGCCCGCACTCGGTCTCCAGCTGAAACAACTGGCATTGAGAGTCCTCTTGACATGGTTCGCCCACGGAATTGCTAACTTTCAGACATCGTTTGCCGTCGCTCGACAACACGTGATCCACTTTGCACGAACAGTTGCCGACGCACCTCGAGTTCTCCGTGACGCACTCGTAATCGTTGCTGCACTTGTCGCCTAGCTCTGCCGAGAACGCAATTCGATGTAAATCGAATGTAAGTGTAAATCGCAATTCGATTCTGGTCAAACACGACGATCGTGTAAAGAGTAGAAATTCATCTACGTATGTGTATAAACTGGCGTGGAATTTGTCTGAATAGTTTATATAATGGGATAGAAGTTTTCCTTTTTCTTTCTAGAATCTCGTTGTTTAAAGGATCGTTTAATCGGGCTAATTGGTTGAAATTTATAGTTGAGATAAATCAAGTCCGTGAGATAAATCAACATGAGACGCTTACCAAGACTTGGAATGCAACCATCGTTGCGTGGATTCGGATGATACTTCAAGGTGCACGCACAGAATCCTGTCACGCAGTAACTGTCCTTGATGTAGCAGTTCCGGTGCGTTTGACAAGGAAGTCCCAGTCCTGAGGAAGAATCGATGATGATGTTCAAACAGGCTGAATTTAGAAAGTATTTACATACGTGTTGTACATTTTTTTAATGTACATACACGACAGAAAGTTTCTAATCCTAATTTTTAACGCTCGGACTAGAGAATGAAATTCCAAATTTTATTTCTTAATATTGCGACTCCCAATTCTATTTATTAATGAATTAAATCAGGCAAACTGCGAAAGGATAAGAGGAACTGAATTCTATTTTTCAATATTAGAAACCACTAGAGAAGGCAAAATCCGCTTCGTATCGTTCAGCTAGATGTCACAATTTTACAAAGTCTTATGAATTTTTTAACAACGAAACTATGATAACTGTAATATTGAGAGGAAAGAAAATTCCAAAGATTCGCTTGGACAATTTTCCATCGTCGTTGAAACGGAAATATCTGTAATGTAATAAATCGAGTGGCGTGAAACATAATTTCTGGACAGTTGGAAGGCGAAGGTGACAAAATTGTTGCAATATAGCTACCTCGTTATAGACGAAGAAAGAAGCGTTTCCTCTGCAGGAAGCGGGAGTACACTCACCTACAGACTTGTAACACCTTCCTTCCTCGTAGTGAGAACCGTCGGAGCATTGGCAGATACTTTGTCGGCACTCCGAGTAAGGGGCGAAGGTCACGTGACACTGAATGTCCTCCTCGCAGGGGTCTCCGATGGCATTCGCCACTGCGAACAAATTCCCCCCGCGAATCAATCACTCGAATCACCGGTGAATTTTCCGCGATCTTCAAGCCAGTGGGTTGGCCTTCGCGTGGGAAAGAGACGAGGAAAATATAGTTCGGTTTCGTCGGACCGGCAAGCACGATGAACGCGACACGCTCTAGAAGACGGGGGACCGTGAGAAAGGGACGGCTGGAATACGAACGAAGGAAGATGTTGGCGGAATCACGTTTACCGGCGAGGTCGGCGACACCGATACTCCCGACTTGACGACAAGAACGTCGATTAATTAGAAATTTTTATTCGAAGCGATCGGGTCGGTCGTTTCCCGCGAAAAATATTTCGTTAAATGCTTCCGGCTAGAATGCGAAAGCGTGCAATAAATTAATTGCATAATCAATCTAATCGAGGCGTCCTTTTTTTTCGAATTTCTTTTCCGACAAATATTTTTCTCCTATTATTTTTATTATATATGATTATTTATTTACTTATTTTTTCGTATTTTATGATTTTCAACTTCTGGATGGACAGAAGTAGTTTGACAGGTTTCTGTTTATCTTACATTTTCCTCGTTATGTTGATGAGAGTATAAAGTTCATGACAACTTGGAAAGCTTACCTCTCAGGCATTCCACGTGTGTGCGATTTTTATACGCGATATAATTATCTTTGCACAGGCAGGTTTCTTGATTCCAACAGTAAGCATTCTTCATACAGTCGTCGTCGTATTGACACTTGGCCAACGTCTCTGAAAAATTCACCAGCACGTTACGTTTCCCCTATTTGCATCCAAAGAATCGAATTTGATCTGATCTCCTCTACGACGTTTCACAATAATCGTGCTTTCATTTTGCATATCGCAAAATGAAACTCCCTCTAAGCGTTCCTGTTTTTCTGAAAAGAAATTTCAAAAATCGCAGTGGAACAGGGACATGCTTCGTCCGACCGAAAAGAGAATCTCGATCATACTAAGAAAAGTGTCGTCCACCTGCGAACATTCGAGTTATATTCTCCTAACCTAAAGGATCGTCGTTTCCACTAATCGTCAGATTAAGTTGCATATTAGTCGGAGAATCTCGGAAGACAGAAGCATTGCTGATCCATTGTGTTAAAACGCAAAGATGGAATTTCCTAGTTACAATATAAGCGTTAAATGTTGTTGACATACGTCAGACCTAAATTTATAAGAAATCACCAACCGTGCGTACAGACTGTTGGGCATTCTCACTCTTCTCTTCTTACCAATTTGTCTAGCTACGCGCGTGAAAAACAGAACTGACGAACTTTCTATTGCTGCATCGTACGAACGAATTGTTCAACAGTGCTTTCGAAGGCTATAGTTTGGGATTTGCGAAGGTTGAGGGTCGCGAGCGCGGTGGGTCTCTAGGGTCGCGTATACATACGGGATGGCGGTGTTCGGTCGCTGCATCGCGGCGGTTGTTGTTGGTCGACGTAGGAAATGGTCGCGCAGACGGTGACAGGCACGAGGACGAGCAGCCTCGAGATCCCGACCACCGTCCCGATCGTTGTCATTCTCGTACCGCCGTTGGAACGTCCTCTTCCTCTCCGTGTCGTTTCATCAGTCCGGATCGAGTGGTCGTCATTCCCGATGATCTCGAGAAGGATCTGCTCCCCCGTTTCTCCCGCGGGCTGACTCTCGCACTAATCACAACCTCTGCTCTCTCTCTCTCTCACTGTCGTCTTCTTCTGCGTGTTTCTCACTCGGCTCTCGCGTTACGCAACAACAACAACCTCTGCTGCTCTATCGGCACGCCTCACGTTAGATTCGATGACGGCATCGTTCTAGGTCGTGTACAGGCTTGTTCGTCTGTCGTGACTCGTTTCGTCTGTCGTGATTATCACCAAACTGAGATCGTTCCTGGCCGCGCGTGCTCGAGCGTGAGGAACTTGCCGCCGGATCGGAATTTTCAAACAGCGACCGAAAATTTCATTTCGTTCCGAAAATCGTTGCAATTAGTTTCAGCAGTATAACGTGCCAATCTTTGTCAAAGGCGACTAATAATAAAGTATCTGCGTGACACAATGAAGTAAAGAAAAAAAAAAAAAAAAAAAAGGCAAGTAACAGCATGTCTGTGCGAAATACAATGAAATAGAATTTTAATGTGTACGCAAAGTTGTATGTATAACGTATTGTGTAGTTTATGAACGAGGAAGATTTCAACGTTTCCTTCTTAAAATAAGTGATTTTCGAAACACATCTGAAGACTGTAGAGATTTTTTTCGACCATCGTCCATTGATACTAATTGCTATCCCTATTAACGTGTATGATGTTCTAATCATTATTATCAATTATTTGCTAATGCTGCTAACAAAAGTTGGCAATGATCCGTGATTAATTTGAACTACTGAATATGAATTCTTACACTACAATAATTTTTCTTTTTAATTTGGATCACACAGAACGAAATTTGATTTGGTGCATGTACGTCCTCTCTAACGCTCTTTTAGAAAAGCGTCTAACTCGCGTTGGCGAATCGATAACCGAAAGCAATCCGCGTTGCCATTGTTACAGGGAGCAAGCGGGGGTCACGTTTTACCAATTTGCGAGCGAAATTTAGTCAAACGTGTCTCGAAACGCTGCCGATCGTGTTTTGTAAACTCGATTAAACGGCGTGAACGTTCACTTTCAATTCGATCGTCGATGTCCATGCATCGTCGTGTCGACGAACAATCGATCTAATCCGAGAAATCTTCTCGCAAATTATCGCGACGATGTTTCGTCGCGGCCGCGTAACAGGTTGCACTGTGTACCACCGACGTGACAAATCGACGATGATTCAACTGCGAAACCATGCGATCGTGGTCAAGTTCGCTCGCACACAATGTTTGCATAATAGTACAAGATTCTCTTTACTTTGTCAAAGTATTTAGTTTGATTCGAATGGGTGAAAAAAAAAAAAAAGAAAAAGAAAAAAAGAAAACATTCTGCGAACTGTGTCTCGTGCAATTTGAAGCCAGTATGGTATATCCCCTAATAATTACGATGACGTCTTTCACTCGAACGTGGTCGATCGATGGTCGAGTTTCGCGTGTTCTGCTTCCAGCATAGTTTCGGCCTATTGCACAACCAGACTCGAGGTACATCGAAACACAGAAGCCATTGTTAGGTATCGTGCCTTATTCTTTCCCATCGTTGTCACGTAGCGATTCGTTCGTCGGACGATCGCCAGAAACTTTTGTTCGATTCCTGGGGCAATGATTTATGAGAACCGAGGGCCATTTATACGTGTGTGTGTTTTAGCGACTTTGTGTCGTGCTATTTTTATCGTTGATTCATTCTTTGCCGTGCCTGTAGTTGTATTTCATAGTCGTGAGTAAAACTGTGTATTTACGATTACGCGAATGGAGATAACGTGATTGCTAGCTACACTGCGGATTTTGCGGGGAAAAATGCGTGAAAATGTATAAAATGTCCAATTGGTACGCGTTGTAATTTTGTAAAGAAAAATTACATTTATCAAGCTCAAATACGATATATTTCTCAAAAAAAAAATATATATATATATATATATATGATGTTAATAAAAAGTTGCTATACATGTGATACAGATAAATGTCAATGTTAATCCTTGAAATGTATCATGTAAATAATCCGAGATTAGTATATAGTATCTTAAAATAATTAGTTAAAACGTAACAAATTAAGGATGAATATCTTTTGATACATTGTAACACGTGTCCCCCCCCCCCGCCCTTTAAATTAAATTTGGTAATAAGACTTTTTATAATTTCAATTTTAATTCGTCTGTCGACGAATTTAATTATTCTTCGTTTAGACGACTTTCCACCTGAATTCCATTGCCTTAATCTGAAATCTATCTGGCATAAATATCCGCATTGTATTCATAACGCGTCTCCTCTGTTGTTGGTACATATGAAAATTAGTCGCGATTCCGTCTCTCCGCGTGGGGTTCCCCGAGCAGCCGCGTGTATAGACAGATTTCGTCACGAGTTTGGGAGGGTTAAAACGCTGGCATTGTTTTCCAGGTCGCCGTGTGACTTCGTAATAGGGTTTCACGTAATAGCTAGCATGAGCTTTGTTTCGAGTCGTACGCGCGCAAAATCCGGCACGTAGAACAGAGCGTCAGACCGAAATATCAGACGACGAGAGGGAACGATCTCTCTCTCCCTTGTTCTTTAATTATGTGCGGTTCCAAGCCCAAGGCTTTGGTTCGCTTAACTGTGAGAACCAACAGCGTAGATCCGGCCTCTCCGGCTGTGTTTCCCCACGAAACCCGAAGAAAGGATCACTCGGTCATGAAGGAACGAAACCACGCGAGACTTTCCTTATAAATTCACCACGTCCCGGGGCATCTCGAGATCTTATCGAGTCGGAAGAAACCTCGGCCAGACCGTGCTCTAGACGGATTTTTCTTTCGACTTTCGAGTTGCATTCGACGAGTTCATTAGCTGCGCTACACTGTTGTGTGCTTTCACAAAAATGTCATTGACATCGAGAGAGATTCTACCGACAACTAAAGCGTAGAGAGTTCGCGTCGGAAAAATTAAGACGAAAAGAACGTTGTAACGACACGTGGATGTGATACACTGAAAGAAACGAGAATTTTAAAATCTTTGAAAATATTTCGTTATTCAATTTAATTCGAGGAATAGAATAGGAATAGGGCCTGAAAGATATACAGATCGGTGAGACAGATCGCTAAGGAATCTTCAGAATTCTTCTGCTCCGATTTGAAGAGCTCGCGTTGATGAGGTGGATAAGATACAAGATTTTCTTTGTTTTTCTATTTCACGTACGATAATTGTCGCCTCTAGATTGAAGTTCAAACTCGAATGTGAATTTACATTAAAATTCGGGACGATTGTTTTCAAAAATTACGGTATGAAAATACTCTCACGAAAGATCGATCGTGTTAATGGGATAGATAGAGAGTATTTCTATTTTTCCATTTTATGTATAATAACCGGTTTCAACCTCTAACTCAGATTCAAATTCAAAACATACCGATTTAAAAGATCGTTCTCAGCTTGCGTTGCACGACAGAAAAAACAAATTTTTTTTCCCGCCCCGAAAAATCAATTGCGTTAACGGACAATCATCACTTCGAAATTCAAATTTCAACGAGGATTCAAATCCAAACTCCGATTTGAAAGGAATCGTTTTCAGCTTGCGTTGCACGATGGAAAAAGAATTTTCTCTTCGAAGAACTCAATCGCGTTAACAGACATAACCATCACTTCGTCGAAATTCAAGTTTCGAACTGTGCGAGCAAACAGATTGAAACCCCCTCCCTTTCGTTTGTGAAAATTGGCAAAAACTCGTTCTCAAATTGCATTCGCGTCAGAGAACATCGCGGACGACGTAATTCGATCACATGTTTTCGCATGGGACGATGGAATTGTACGTGTCGCGGTTTCGAACGATGGTTTAGCGAAAAGCACACTCACGTCTGCTGAGTAGATGTTCATGCTGACCGTGCGCGGCGACGACTGCACTCCGTACGACGAAACAGAGGCCGATCGACAGCGCAAGACCTCCCATTGTGAGACGATTTACCAAGCCCGCCATCTTCCTCATCGTTCAGCACGAGCTCGCCGCTTTTTCGCACGTTCCTCTTCCCTTTTTTCTTTTTTCTTTTTCTTTTTTTCTTTTTATTTTCTCCTCCTGTTTCGTTCCTCGATCGGATCGGAGGAGAAACGCGACACCCTCTCGATATCGTTTCTACTCTCGATTTAACGAAGTTCCTCCTTCCGAAACTCCACGATTTTTCCTTTTATCTAATCGGCGCGCGCTGATAAGCCCGTGATGATGAATGCAACGAACGAAGAGGGTATCATCATCCGCGTTGTGTTTGATCGCGCATCGTCGAATCGCGACACGGTATTATTACGTCGAACGTGTGTCATTGGAAGCTTAAGATTTCCGATTATGCCGACGGTTTCAAATATATGTGTGTGTGTGTGTGTATGTGTGTATCGTCAGTTACAGAAATCTGCAAATTTTAGATATTTAATTACACGCTTGATTGGTATCATTGTGATCGCAACAATTTTTGGAGTTAAGTTACTTTAGAAGATTTTAAAACTCTTGATTTAATTTTATATATATATATATATATATATTTTTTTTTTTAAATTTAGTTCTTATTTAATTTGTAATTATTGCGATTCAATTGAATTTCATTGCTAATCTTCATCAGGAAGAATACAAAATACAAAATTAGAGTCAAATATCCTAAACTTCTAATTCTAAATTACTGTATTTACGACTCAACGATACTACTTGCGGATTGAAACAGAAAAAGAAGAGTGTTGATAGGTATTTTATAGGTAGTCTGCTACGTCCTTTCGGCCATTCTCGATCCATTAGTATCTTTTAAAAATTATAAATATCTCAAGTTCGAAGTATTAAAAAATTCTTCTCGGTGCAATTAAGTTTTACTTAAATTAAATCTACTTGAGACAAATTTACATTTTATTTCCTAAAATGAGAATAACATTAAATTGTAAACATTTGAGGATTGTAATAGTATGCAGTACACTTCTGTAGAGGAATGTATAGGTAAATAAATTGAAAACACGATATATACAATTATCGTATGTAAAACAAATAAAACTTGTTTTGATTATAATTAGATAGCAAACAGATATTTAAAGGTGTGAGAAGATATTTAAATCAGATAAATTTTTAATCGAATTATCAATGAAGAGAGCAAACAAGTGAACTGTCCTATTTTGAGAGGTTCAGGTGAAAAATAAAACTCTCGTTTGTTAACACATACTGTATTTTTTTTAAAAAAAAAAGATCATGAGAACGATAGTAACTTTTCTTGTAAAGTAACACAACAAATTTCTTCCTAGGAATACAACGATGTAAAAAACTAGAAGATACGAAATGAAAACGGAATGCTTATCAACGACGGTTGCTTAACTTCGCATAGGTGTAAAAAGAAAGAAAAAAAAAAACGGTAGGCTATCTCCTTGAAACAATGAAACACTTAATATAAAAATTCGTAAAAGTCTCGAACCTGTCTCTAATTCAAATAAAATTGAGACCTTAACACAAATCTACAAATCATACTAGTGAGACGAGTTGTGAAAAATATAAAATATCCAAAGACTCGCAATAATTAACACTTTGCACATCTCGATTGACATTTAACCAAGTATTCGATACGCTTCGCACCGTTTGATCATTTTTAGAGTTATCGAAGCGCCAAGCATCGAGATGATTCGTTAGAACGAATTGAGAAACTGAGCTTAACGTAATTGTGCAAATACTCGTGAGTTATGGAAAGTATAAAATACTATTATTCCCCTGTTTTACGATCGTTATGAGTGCTCGATACACTCGTGCTTGAGTATATCAATTTCTCTTTCTCTATCTGGCCGTGGCAAACTCGCAACGAGATAGAACTCGAACCGAAGCAAACTAGACGCGATTGTTCAGTTTTTCCACTTGCTGGCGAGCCTATCCGTTCCTTCGGCATTGAAACAGCCTGCGTGTAAGATAGAACGAGAGTCGCTTTGAGCGCGTTAATTGCATGCGCGGCCCGCAGGAAGTCTTTAAACGGTTCGGTGCACCCGGCCTATTCTTCTCTCTCGATGCACTCGACGCGTAACTTGTGTTACGCCGTCGCGGGGACATCCGATGCCACGCCGCGTTCTGCTACCTTTTCCACTCTCTCCACGTGCTGAATCCCGCTCCGCGTGTTGCGTTTCACGTTCGCGCGCGCGTCGACGAGGACGCGCCGAGGCAAACCGAGACGCTGCTTGTACTCTCCCGTTTGTACGTCGTTTGTCGATCGAAATGAATTACTTCCCTTTTAGATCCTCAAGTCTATGTAGATGACGACGCAGACGAGGAAAATTGATAGAACAGGTAGAAACGAACCTAGAAAATACGTTGCAATGAAGATACATTATGTAACAGACAATGTCTGACAAATGCAATTTGAAAAAAAAAAAAAAAAAAAAAAAAAGTGGAATCTGGATGACTATTTTATTTACTAGCCAACTATTTTATTTTGCTAGAGGTTTGCTTCGAAATGTTTCGTTTAAAACGCGATTCGCTTGACAGATATTAAATTTCTCGAATTATATTTACTCCCTTGTAAAAGCAAGGTGCAAGTAGGTTATCACGATTCTGCCTGTACTCTTCAAATAGGCTCGGATTTTTATCCTCACCTCCGTTCACGCATCTGTCGTGTTCTCTCGTGTAATTCTCCGCGCACACGCACACGTTCTTCTCACACTTCAACGCCTTGCCCGTCACATTTTCATTCTCGTCTTGATAACAGTCGTACGTATTGCCGCAATCCTCGTCTAATCCTACGAAACGATTAGTAACGATGTTATAACGAAGAAAAAGATCAAAAGAAATGGACAGAACGTACCCCTGTTGTTGAAACATCGTTTCATTTCCGGCTCGAAGTGGTACCGAGCTTCACAATCGCATGTTTGATTGACGCACACCGCTTTTTCAAATGTTTGGGCGCACTGCACGTTTTCAACGCATTCATCCAGGATATCGCGCGCCACTTTCAAACATCTTTTCCCGTCCTCGCTGATCACGGTCTCTTGCGGGCAATCGCAAACGTCGCTACTCGTACACACGGCACCGCTAACGTGAGCGCATTCCTCGTCTTTGGTACAGAACTCTCTCATACCTGTGATTGAATTGCACGTATTTGATTATTTTTATAACGATTGATTTGAGAGAGTAAGCAGAAGAAATAATGAATTTCGTGAAGTAGCTTTGTCACAAGGAAATTAACTCGTAATATTTATTGCTTAAACAATAAAAGTTCTATATTAGTAGACTAAAGTAACACATTGATTTTATTTCCAAGTCTTCTTAGATTGTTTCTAGCAAACTAAAGTAATACTAAATTTCCTCTTCAATAAAGCTGTCTTGCGACATTTTCTTGTTTCCTTCCCCCCGACTTTTTACTTTTCCTTGCTTGGCGAGACGAAAGAAAGAAAATTTCTTTCCTTCCCTCTCGGTTTTTTGACCGATTCAATACTGTTTAATATACATCGTTCGATATATATAAAGAGATAATTTGACTCTTTTTTACACCATGATGATGCAACATGTATTCGTGTCCATTCTGCCAGATATCCTACAGGATAGATAGGCAAACGAAAGAAGTAGGTTCAGAATTCTTCACTGAATTTTCGGCGAAGATACGGAATCATCTACAAAATGGCTTGATCGGTCAAAGAAACCGCGACGTTGTCGAAACTTGCTGTTACCAATGGTTTTGTAGCAGGCGTTCTCCACTGGATGGTATCCGGCTATGCAAACACATTGATTATTTTCACACACTGTATTCGGTAGGAGTATCGAACACTGTCTGCTTTCTGTACACGGAAAGTCGAATGTTTCAGCCTCTGAGTACAAAAAAAGAAAAAAAAAAAAACGAATCAATTAGCATCGAACTTCGAGTGAAAGTCAAACTCGCGTTCAAGTATTCAGATTGATCGTCGTTACTTTTAAGGCATTCTTTCTTGCTGTTTGACAAGATGTAGTCTCTTTGACAGTCGCACTGGCTCATGGTCGTGTTGCAAAAAGTATGATTAACCATGCAATCCTTGTCGGTCTTGCAAACGTGGAAAAACGTGGCTTCTAAAAAGAACGTTTTTTATCTATTGTACAGATTGAAGGGTGGGATTGATGGGGCAAAAGTGAATTATGCCACAAAATGTTGGAAAATGAAATTTTTACAAATCCTTCAAGATTTCACTGAGTCTTAAGAAACCTTATTTTATTATTCTATTATAGCTTTTTCTTCTTATCATATATTTCCTTTATTATTCTACATACATTCGTAAATGTTTCGCAAAGGAACTCCTGTTTTACAATATATGTAAAAACAGCTACGTTGTGCAAACGTATATCACAAAGGTCCTCACGACCTCAAAGGATAAATTCTGACGTCTCTTAATGTTCAGATAAATCAAGTGATAAAACAAAAAAAATAGCAGTTTTAACTACGAGAATTTTATTGCTTTTCATAAAAGTCTTA
>CAJDYZ010010132.1:29818-40812 GCA_903986555.1 Heterotrigona itama | reverse complement strand
TCTCTCTCTCTTGGAGCAACGTAATTTATAAGCTGTCGCCGGCAGAAATCACTTCGCTATCAGCAGATTACATTCGGATGAAACAGGATGTTTCGGTGAAAATTTCGCCAGACACGCGCGATCGTCCTCCCTGTCTCGCCACGGAACGCGGAGAACGCCCGTGGGAAAAAAGCCCCGACCTATCAATCGAATCCATCCACGCCTTCGTTAAAAGTCCCTCATCGTCGAGACATAAATCCGTGATCTCGTGTGTTTCAGCTCGCCTAGGCTACGGCGGGGAATTTACGCGCCAACTCGGATGAGTTACCTCGGCGACGCGCTATCGATGTTATCGCTTCCGGTAGAAACGAGGTCGTAACTTAATTTGCGACCACGCGGTGTCCGAACGACGCGCCAGTGCTTCTTTCTCGTTTCGGAGCGAGTGCTCGTCAAAATTTGACGAAAAATCACGTAATTACTGGCCTCTCGCGACAGCTGAACTTTAACGCACCTATGCGTCACGTTGGACAGGGTCGAATTGGGTTAAGTGTACCGTTATTCTTCTACGTCGATCTTCTGCTCACTATTCTTGCAATTTCAGTCAATGATTTTTCCGGCAAATTTAACTTCTTTCTCAGCTCATTTAACTCTCAGGCACACTCCCAGGTTGAAAGCTTTCGATCAAGTATTCGAAAGTATTGAAAGATACTGAAATTTGAGGTGCTATGATATTTGAAATCTATATGGACAGTTAAAATTTTCAGAGACGAAAGATCTCAGACTTCTTCTTCTCTTAGCTAATGTTAAGCTATTAAAATTCGGGATGAAGATTAGTAATGAGATTCAATTCAATTCAATTCGTTCAAAAATTCTGAACCGAATAATTCAACTGTAAATCGTTAGAATCCAAACTGAGAATGGAAAGTAGTCCGTAGAGCGATAAATTCAAGTGTACGAATCTCAAACTTTCTCAAGAAACGGACAACTTTGACTTCCTTCTTAACTTGCTCTTTCACTTACGCCACCGATCACGTGACAACCTGTGTATTTCAAGGCAGCCATCGAAGTAGACTCAGCCGCCGTCTCGACGGACGTACTCGCAAGAAACTAATTAATCTGGAACCTCAGGGGATACGAGTCACTCAGAATGGACCCCGAAGCTTGCGTGGTGTTTGAGCGGGACTGGAGAACAGTGCTCGAAACTTGCAAACGTTCGCACAGTTTTCCTCGTGTGTAATGCATGATCAATTGAAAGCCCGAGTCCGAGGATCCTTGGTCTACGGGCCATGTAGACGAGAGCAAAGTCCCTCCACTTTTCCCTTGTAATTCCTCGATTTTGTCGACCCTCTCGACGCTCTCTGCCGGGCATCAGTCTCTCGCCGATGCCGCGGCTGGAAACCAATTATAAGTGTCCCGGAAGTTGGGACGAACTGCGCAAGTTGTGTAGGAAATTGCGAGGTGCGATTATACGTCCTGGCTATAACCGCCCATCTCCTTGCTGCCAAGACTGATGCATTCGCCTGTGGATACTACGCAGCACAGTGGCAACTTGGACACGCTGTTGACACAATTGGCAATTGTCTCCCGAAATGCGAAAGTCAAATTGATAGTTTTTGTTTCTTACGTGGCGAGAAATAGAACGACTGGAGATCTATTTTGAAATTTCTACGAGATTCTCTGTGAGCAAATATCATTGGTGCTTCTTTGTTCTGGAAAGAAGATGTACCAGAAGAAAAGAAAGAGAAGGATTTCTTAAGAAACCGGTTTGCACTAGAGAAGATAAGGGATTATTAATTGTTCGAGTGTTTGGAATGAATTTCTTTGTTTTTAAGTTCTTAGTGAAACATTATTCGTGTGCATTAATTATTTAGTAAAGTATTACTTGTTATTTATGTTATTATTTTGTATTAAGTTCGTGTGTGTTGGAATGAATTTTTTAGAGCTTCTAAAATTTTTATTTATGTTGGAAGAAATAAAGCAGCTCCAGTGGCCACAACCTTGAAATTTATATTTGTAATCATACACGTTGCATAAACGAGAAAGTTCAATATTTCTCGCGTATTTTTGTACGTGAAATAATCTCTGTCCTTCTGCCGATGCATCGTTCCTCTAATTAAATTAAAATATACGCGATTTTCTCGGAAAACAAAGTGTTAAAAAATACTTGCTACCCTCTGGCTTAAAAAATACACCCTCAGGTTGTACACATATGAATAGTTATGATGGAAAATTGAAAGAGAGAACAGGAGGAGGGAGGAGGAGCGGGGAAGGAAAGTTAGAAACATTAGCGTAGTGGCGCTAAATGTTATAATGAAGATTCCCGGTTATAAAATAATTACTTGTTTGCCCTGGCTATCGCAGAAACTCGCAGCGCGCAGCGAGCAACTTTTTAATTATTTAAACTTCATCAGGCTTTATCATCCACGTTGGAAACTTTCGCGAAACCGAGGATATGCTTCGTTTCTTCGTCGGTGCAAGATCCTTTCCTAAATATCGCATACGAAAAACGGCCGATCTATTTAAAGCGATATCGATCGGCCCCGCATACTTCTAGCATCCTCCGTATCATCGAATAGAAAGCTCTCTGTGCGATTCCATCTCACCGATTTTAAACTCCACCCTCTCCCCTGTAGAATTGTATTAGTAAAGGAAAATATTGTGGAAAAATGAACGTGTTATTTCTGAATGTGTCGGACGTTCACGGATATTCATGCAAATGTACGTTCTTGCGAATTTAATTTAGGAAACTTTCAGTTGTTACATTAAATTTCGGAAATCGCTGTCGGGAATTTTAAATTTCAAATTCAGGAAATTAGTACGCGAGGTTTTAAATTTCTAATTTAGGGAACTGTTACGGGAGATCACTTTCGCGGGAAATTTTAAGGCGCGGCCATTTCACCGTATGCTTCCTATAACATCTAGTACACGAAATAATTCTATTTCTCTCGCAATCCAGTAATTAAAAAAATGTTAGAACGAATATTACACTGCATACTATGTCCATCTTGTTCCAGATTTAACTTGAAATTTCGCATAAACGCGTAAAAATCCGCGCTCTATTTAAGGTGGTATGATACTCGTGGTACTCATGACTGAATAATGCTCCATTACGCTCGAACACCGCGCGGAGAGCAGCGCGAAAAATGACAGAATTCTATCGGCGGCTGTTAAACAACCGTTTCTGTACGCGTTGAAACTTATTTCACGCATGAAATTCAATACGGAGCGGATATTAATCGAGCACGCCTCATTTACGCTTTACGTGATAAACGCTTTCGTTTTACGATATTCACTGTGTTTCAGCCGCTTCGATAATTCGTCGGGGGTGACGCGCTGCAACATTCAAGACAATTAAAAACAATTCGCGGAATTTTAATTGGAACGCGCGAAATTTTCTCACCGATTGATTTTCCGACGAGTCGCATTACACAAAATGCTCGGGCGAATTTAGAAAATATGACAATATTTCTGTACGAGAGTCAGAGCCGCCGCTTGCCCATCGTCTGCTGGAAAATTCTCCATGATAAAAGTTTAATGCTGTCTGTTGCCGATTATATCGGCGAAGCGTCAAATCCCGCACGAGGTCCAACGTTGTCTCTGACCTCGAGTAAAAAATAGGTTGATTCAGGCTGAAGAAGCATTCATCGATCGGTATTATTTGTGATTTTGAAGACCCTCGGCATCTTGTAGAGGCTTGCAGATGTGATTCTATATGTACTGTATGTCGAGATAGTTGAAATAAATGTGAGTAGAATTTAGAAATGTAGAAATTAGAAGGTTCTAGATTTTGACGAGATTGCAACAAGAATTGCAAGCACTTGATTTCTTTTTTTTTTTTTTTCGATTCTCAAACAGGAAGCCGTTTTGGTAAAAAATGGCTGTTAGATACACAAAAATACGGTTGACAAGATTAGGGACTATCAAGGCTAGCAATATTTCAATATGTTCAAAAAATTTAACATTGTGTCAAAGATATTTTTAAAGTTTTAAGCAACAATTTTCATAGTATGGGACGAACATGAGTTTTGAAAGTTGTTCCATATAAAAACTGCAAAACGTGACTTGTCACTGGACTGTGGACATTCACGCAATTTGTGAAATAAACAAAAACTACACAAAAATTCGCAGTCTGTGTACCACTTTTCCTCCTGTCCAAACACCAGTTTAAGAAGAAAAAAGATATTACTCATATACAAGCTTTTCCAAATTCACTGCTCCATTTGTCGTTGTCCACGCGTCGATAAAGCGGTGTTAAGTTCCGATCGAAGAAACTACATACATAAATCCGAATCTACCGATACTTGAAATGCTTACTTGAGTCTAAATCTATCAGCGCGATTCCTCTCGACTAGCCGAGCGTGCTTGATACACTTCGTACCCACAGAGGATCAACGCTGACGAGCGGAAACGCGGCCATTGTTTCGATACGCGTTCGTCACCACAGCGAAAGATATCATTATGCGCGGACCCGCGTCCACGCCCAGCCCGTGTAAACCGGACTTAACGACGTTCGTAAATCGAACGCGAAGCGAGCCGGCCGCGTATTTACGCGGCACGCGATTGAAGCGGGAACACGCTGGCCCCGGCGTAAACTGTTAGGTAAGTGAGATGACGAGAGGCCATCGCTGGCAGCCGTGTTGTTCGCGAGATCTATCACCATCCCCTCGCAGATTAACCCGTCTCGGATGTAATCGAATTAAAGGTAGCTGGCCTTCGCTCGGGGAATAAGAAATAGATTAAACTTCCACTCTGGAGACGAGACCTCCGCCGAAGGCAGCGACTTCCGTCTCTTTCCGTCGCTTCCAGGTTTCGATCGAGCCACTCCGTTTGATTTTCTTCGCTAAACATGCCTCGTGAAATTAATTGCGACACTTTGTCGCAGCGGGTTTCCTCGGCCGATCGCGTTTACCGTTGCTGATGAAGTCCAATCTGCCCGACCAAGTCTATCCTCGAAGCGGCGACGAGTTGTTTATTCTACGGCGGATTAAGCGTTAGGGGTGGGTTGCGCGAGCGATGCACGCTCGTAAAGTTAATTTCTCGACGCGGCTGTGCTTTACGACGTTCTTCGGATTCGCGTCTAGCCAAAAGATGTTTTATCTTCCTATCACGCATAGGCAGTGGCAATTTGAGAGGGTTGCCGCATGATACCGAAATCGAAGTAACTTTTGTTGGAACATTGAAAACACAAGGTGGGCCAAAAAATCACTTCCTACTAAAACAAATCCGTAATTCTTTTTATTATATATCTTTTTTTAATTTTCTTTTCTAATAACTTTTAAAACATAATGAAGGAAATCACGTTTGAAATTTAATTTAAAATTAATAAAATTAGTTTTCTTTTATATTTTCATGTTTTATTGAAAAAGAAGTAGGTGGGAGGAAACTTTTGGCCCAGCCTGTATAAAAAGACAAAAGACAGAGTTGAAACCAACTCGCGTAGATGCTCGCTAAAATGTTCGAATCTTCATGGGAATCTTTTGTGAATATAGGCTATCGATTTCTCTTTTCTCGGCGCGCGATAAGTACATTGCGAATTTCAAGTACACTTTCAATACGTTTCAGTACGCTTCACCGATGTGTAATCACAGGTAGTCGAATCTCGTTAAAATTTCAAAATTATTTTGCACGTATTGCATTTCGAAATTTCATTACCGCGTTACAATATCGGTGAAACTGAAAATGCGGAAGTTGCAAGATATTCATTGGAAACGTACAATTTAATGAAAACTTAGTATAGCGTGTAATGAGTATCATTACGTCGAATGTTCAAGCTTACCGATACAATTGATATGCAGAAATATTCATGTCATTCTTTCAATTACTGACATCAAATGATCGACATAATTTTGCAATATAAACTTTGAAGTTCTTGTCAACGGTATAATACGTGTATTAAAATGTATAACTTGTATTACAAAGAAAAATGAATCCTCCAATGTTGGCAATTCGAGAACTGTGGTATGATTGTATACATGTAATTAAATACCTCGTAATTTCCTTTGAATCGTGATATTCGGAGTCTCGCTACGGTGTTAACAAAATTTCAAAATATCTCATATTACAACACGCGTAATATATTCACAGAGAGTTTTCGCAACAAAATTTTTTCGAGCAACTACGCATCAAAGTCTTCAATGCCAACTGTTCAAACACTCCCCCGAGCCGCTGTATATATTTCTCTTAACTCGCGAACTCTAAGCTGCTCACCCAGAGGAAATTAAAGAGCAAAGAGAAACGACTCTCGTTAATTGTTTAAAAACCTATACCTAGTCGAAGAAAGAAACGTACTTTTAACTCTCTCCTTTGTGCTTTACTACCAGCTCTCGCTGTTCTCCGCGATAAAAACGCTTTATCCCCTGAGCGAAAGTAACCTAGCGTTTCGCTTTTACGTCGCGAGTAACGGAACGCGAAGCTCTGTATTAAAAGTCTTCTGGCAAATTCACGAAATATTAATTCTCAAAGTTAATCTTGACCTTTTCACCTGACCTTTTCGGCGACGACGTTCATGCGTCGCAGAATGAAGAAGAAGCTCGTCAAACTGTCCGTCTATAGCATATCTACGATAACGTCGACGACGACAAGGCGCGTTAAGACAAGGTTAATCGACCTGCCACGATTTTCAGCCGCTTCTCTGTTCTTCTTATGCGAGGCTGCGGTGTTGCTTTGACCGCAGTTGTTGCGAAACTACGCTGGCACGGTCATACTGTAGTTAAGAATCATTTAGTGCTGTTGGAAATGGCTTCCGAACAGTAGTAACAACCTCGTACCGGGTTACAAGCTGCGACAGCTGCTGCGAGTTAAACTCTAGCCGTATCGGAGTCGAGGCAAAGTGGAAAAAGGTGTATCGCAATGTCTGTTTCGCTTCGACTTAATGAACAGAGCCATTTCAAAGAGCAGTTTCTTCGAGAAACCCTTTCATCGGCTGCGCTTCTGGCGAACTTTCAAATTTTTCTTTCGAGGATAAACTGTGGTTGTTCGACTTAAAAAAAAAAAAAAAAAAAAAAAAAAAAAAAATACGTAACTTTCACGTACGTGAAAGTCATAATTCAAGGAATTTTTAGGGAATGACGTTCGCAACTTCGTCACTTCTACCTCGCGTTGCTTGTAATTTGAAGTAATACGAACAATACCGAGCTGAATGGAGATTTGTTTCACTCGGCGAAAATTTGAAAGAATTCAACTCTCTACTTCTCGTACTCGTTGTAATGAACGTAATGACCACTCTGCAAGTTACATTATAACTTACGTCGCAACTTGAAACAGAGATTTGTTTTCCTCAATATTTCATTCCCTTATTTCCCGTATTTCTCCATCGTGACACACTCTTCCACAGATCGTGTCACAACATTTTTGCCCAAGATTTTTACAGCCTCGTGTGTATACTCCTCGGAGATCGACACGTGAAGATGTTGACCACCGCTCGAAAGACACGCGAGGACATAGCCATTAGTTTCGATAAAGCCGGTCGAGGACAATCGCGGCTAGCAGTGTGTACCATAAGTAATTATCTGGCGTCTAACGCGGGAACATCTTGCATCACGTGTGTATATACGGGAGCGCATGGTAAACAGATCTATCTGAAGCGCGCGCCGATGGACTTTGCTGACGCACTTAATTAGACGCTGATTAACGGATGTCCGCGGCGGCTGCACGACGAACAGGTAGCTGTATGTGGATGCAATTGGTTGGCTCGATGGTAGGAGAGATCGCAGAGATTGCTCGATCGGATTAGTATGTTCGCTAAACCGACTGGCCGTATACCTGCGTTATCGATCCCGCAGCGATTAATTTCCGTTTAGACGGCAGTCTCAGGTGCACCACGATCTGGTTATGTATAGCAAACAATCGTTGACCATTGGGTCGACGTCTTGCCCATCTGCCATAAATGATTCGTCGTTTAGTGCGGCAGGAGTTGGTCAACGTTTGGGGGAAGATCAAGGTTCCATCTTTCGTCAGCCGGTCGACAGATTTATTGAACAAACGTTACTTGCGTTATTTTGAAATACTTGGATTTAATTGAAATCGCAATGATCTCATTCTTCACGCTGTGAATATTTCAGCATGTTTGAGTCACAATTTTTAAGCGAATACATTTCACCGAAGTGAAATATTGATTTTTTGAAGAGCCTTTTAGGATAAAATCAGAGAATCAGGTGCTACATTTTAGACACTCTACATTTTTATGAAACTTTGACAACCTTCGACCTGAAAGCTGGCGGGATTATTTCGCCAGTTGGTTAGCTCTTCTCATTCTCAAATACTCTCATCTGTTAAATTATCATCGGTTAAATTAACACATTCACTTTTAGCCCGTGTCCGTATTGCACAATAATATCCACTTGCGCGTGGGGATATGAATTAAAGATGGACGGGTTATTAAAATGAATAAACGAACAGGCAAATTGAATTAAAAATCGTGGCGAGAATTTCGTAATAATCCATATCAAACACGCACGCGTGCAAGATCGGATAATACATCGACAGCTATCGCAGCGCAACGGCATTGTACGAGAAATGAGAGTCGAACGTTTTAAATCGGTATCGCGATCGCTTGGTCGCTGCCAATCGAAAATTAACGAAAGTCCTACGGAAGTCGAAGGGATATTCTCGAACGACAGGTTAGAATCTAGGGCCTGACCCCATTTTTTGCATTCGCCGGTTGCAACAGCGCTAATATTAAACTTAACCCTAGCTAGCCGGTGAAATGTCTTCTCTCGGGTCACGTTCCACATTCTCGGCGTACGTACTCTCTAAAAATTCTTCGAACGATCGTGACAGCGCGACCTGCGCGAGCCAGGTCCAATGAGATCGCAATGCCAACGAAATCGTCCCTGTATCCGGAATGGAATAAGTTTCCAACTGTCCGAGGCAGGGGATCGTTGGCTGCACAGCAGCTGGAGAACGGCGATGTACGATAATTATTGTTCGACACTATCGGAACAACCCACCACTGGTAATCGATGAATTGGCCAACTTGGCCGCCGAGAGTTTGTTTATTGCCGTTAAACCGGCTTCCTTAAGTAGCTGCCGACATTACGGTAAATTACCGAACAATTCGGTTGCATCTGCGGGATATTTGCATTGGCAGTCCTCTCCCAATGCTCGGTGGAACAACTTCTCTCCTCGGCCGTGGGAGCCTGTACTTGACCCGAATCGACCGCGAATTAATATGTTCGGTCTTGTACGAATATTCCATTTCCTTGCTTCGATAAACAGACATCATCGGGAAATAGCCATTGTCTCGCTCTAATTGCCGATCTCCGTCGAGGAACTCGTGATCGTTTTCTCTCACGATTGTATTATCGACGTTCCGATAGATTTCAACATCTCGAATAATAGATCGAGAATCGTCGAGTGACCACGGTCCGGCTCGTTCAGTTTCCACTAACAATTTGCTTGTTAGTATTAATTGGTTATTATCGGTACGATTTAAGACGTGATTTCGAGGAGAAGTGATCTTTAAGTTCCTCTTGGTTCTCTGTCCGTGTTCGTTCTTCATTCCAGTAATTTAGTTTATATTGAAATAGAGAGAGACAGAGAGGGAGAGATGCTTAGTAGTTCTTGTTCCAAGTAGTTTAAACAAATTCAATTACAAAAATTCTCGAAGGATAAGCACTTTTCTTCTTTCTTCTTCTATTTTTTTTTTTTCCAAGAACGAAAATAAAATATTGGTGACGCGAAATTTTCAACACTTCCCACGAAATTCAAACAAGTTTTCTCAAACGACAAGAGTTAAGAGAAAACCCAAAATCAAATTGACTATTCAAGTAGTTTCAATCAGAGCGCAGTGCGCAATTTCTTGACTCGTCGCGAACGGATCGACGAATAAACACGAATATTCAGTAGAGAGAATAAATCCCCTGGCTGCCCCGACAAACTGACCCAACATTGAGAAATTAATTCTAAGAGACGTTATCCAGCCATTACACGCAGCCTGCTTTACGCCAGAATACCCGCAAGAGATTGAACTTCACAGAGAAGCTCGGGTTTTCGCCCAGCGATCTGGATGCGCATCTCGCGCCCGGTTAACAATTCCAAGCGAATGGGCTGTTCGCCACGAGTAATCGTTGCTGGTGGCAATGGAAGATTAACTTAGATGACCGATCCACCAGTCGGCCACTGTGGCAGAGGCAAGCAGTTGCTTCTCATTATCGACAGATCGATTCGAAGGGAACGGCAGGGATTGGCATCCGGCAAGGGTACAGCTGATTCGTTCGTTTGAACGCTTGCGACTGTTATAGTAGCCTATTTACCAGAGAGTGGCCACTAATAGCGAATTTGGCAGGGCGAGCGTGATTCGTGCGAACTACTCGATTTGCCATAGAAGATTTCGAGTCTGTCGTTCGACAGCGGAGATCTATCAACGAAGATCAATGTGAAAGTATCAGTGTGATCAACTTAGTTTTTATTTGATATTTTACGAATCACCTAGTTGCCATGGAAGAAATTTCGAGATTGTAGTTCGACAATGAAGATCTATCAACATTGGAACTATCAAAGCAGTCAAAACGATTAATTTATAACATTTAATAGACATTTTATGGATACTCTACCATACTATTTCCATAAAATTTCTTGGAGTCTATCGTTCGACAATAAAGATCTATCAACTTTGAAACTATCAAAATGGCCTAATTTTTATTGGATATTTTACGCATGTGAAACAGTATAGATATTTCTAAAGATTTAAATATATTTCATTTCACTTTTATATCTCTGATAGAAATTGTCGACAGTTGTAGAATCGAGAGGACATTTAATCTCCCATCAAGATTTCAGTCGTCTTTGCTCAGAATTTTTGAATTTTGATTTTCAAACGTGTCGAGGTGATTGTGGTAGGAAATTCTTGTAATTCCTTCCTTTTATGCTCCACTTGCTCCTTTTTCATTTCTCTTTCCTTTCCTTCCCCGTTTCTTTCATTTATCTTTTTCGTCCTTTCCTTTCCCCTTTCCTCCTCGCTTCCATCTTTATCTTGACTCGTTATTAATCATCCGCCAACAAATCTTCGTATTTAT